>PVIJ01007138.1:22724-85325 GCA_004024925.1 Scalopus aquaticus | reverse complement strand
CCTCCCTCCCTCCCTCCTTCCCTCCCTCCCTCAAAGGACACTGCCATGCTTATATTAACAATGTAGACTAGCCTGCTGGAAGATGAATAGAGGAGAGCCTAGTTGTTCCAGCTGAGACCATTCTAGACCAGCTTTAGCCAGTCAGTCACCGACATGTGAGAGCACAGCCAAAATCAGCAAAGGAAGCCACCAGCTAGCTCACCAGCTCCTCACAGATGCATGAACACACCCAGCCAAAACCAAAAGAACCACGCTGCTAAGTCACAAGCTCATTAGTTAATTAATAATTGCTGTTTTAAGCTACTACTTTTCAGAATGATTTGTTACACAGCACTAACTGATACATTCATGAAACATTAGGAAAGAGGACTGGAAGCAGAGGGGAAATAGAGAATACTCACTAATGGGAACATTTTGTTTTCCTTTTGGAAGAAACTGGGATTTGCCAGTGAGTTTCTAACAGTCAGCAATACCAGGGTTCAGTGTTATCATTTCCTTCTTCTTGATTTCATCATAAAGTAATTCTGGTCAAAATGGAAACAAACACAAAAACAACCTATCCATGAACTTACTATTATAGATGTAGAAATCTTTCCTATATAGCTTAACCTCTGCTTGATCATAACAACAGCAGCTGCACCCTTTCTTATTATGCAATGCCAGGCAAAGGACTTTTTCTAAGACTTCTGATCAGAGTCCACTGCTTGAGGGGTTTCCTGGAGCAAGGATTCTGTATCAAAGCAACATTTATCTGTGTCTCTGGAAGGTTTGTGTGTAAGCAATAGCAAGGTGTAAGTCATTGGTTTATGACAGGACCATAATAAAATCTACATATTGGCTGCATCCACATAGGAAATATTCCCCTTCTGAGGATATTTGTTTGCCTTCAGACATTTTGGACATAAATTGTTTTGAAGTTAGGGTATATAACGCTGAGATATTGCCAAAGAACTGCTTTCATCACATTCAAATTCTATCCCCACAAGATATTCTTTAACTTGTTTTTTAAAAATCAGAGCTATAACTTAATAATGATGATAAAGCATTTCCTCAAGAGTTAACAAACACAGATTTTGTGAGAAATTGAATTAGGAAATAATATATAATGTCACCATCTGGTAAGTCCCCCCAAATGTTACAACTATCTCCATGCCAATAATCAACATTTTATTAATGCCTTCAAGCAAGAAAAGATCATTTTAAAAGGACATATGGGAATTGTTTTGTAGTGTTTGATAACCTCGTAAAGAACAGTGTATTGGAGTGTTTTGGGGGGTTCTTTGCTTACCACACAGAAATCAACCATAACTAAATTAAGCAAAAAGGGACTTCTTGAGAAGGATATGGGATTTCTCATAATCCAAAGAAAAAACAAAGAGTAAATAAACAAAAAACAGACTTCAAAAATGACAAGGACTAGAGCGGCTCCAAGTATGAGGTGTTAGGAATCATTCAACGCTTCATCTCTTCACATCCTGTTGTCGTGTCGCAACGGTCTTTTGTGTCATTTTGTTGGAGATTCCAATTCCAGGAAGAGAATATCTACTTAGTTTAATGTGTGTCTCCCAGTCCATCTTGCCCAAGAAGGGCTTGGCCACTGTGACTGGAGGTCCCACAGGTCTGTTTCAAGGGACGCAGGGGGTGTGTGGAGGGGAGATCTTTCCCCAAAGCGACATGCAGATTTTGTTACCTGAGAAATGAGCAATGGGTGCTGGGAAATCAAACAGCCTACTTTAGAAGTCCAAGCTCTAACGGCTTCAGGGAGCTGAGAAAAACTTGAAGTAAAGATGTTTCCCCCTCGCTCCCATTCCCCAACCCTCTGTTGTCTTCATCTCTATGTGGAAACCTGTAAATATCACTAAAAACTCTCCATGGACAAGCGTTGGAGTGAAGGTGAGGGACAAAACGTTTTCAGGGCAATTTGAACGAAGAGAGGGTCTGATCTTTCAGCTTAACTGGGCCTGAAGAAGACCCCAGTGGTCACTAGGTGGAAAGAGAGTGGAAGCATAGAAAAGTGAAAATGAACAGACCATGAAAAGCAAAGGGGAAAATAATTCATTATCAGAAAAAAAATGCCACGCTGACGGTTACCTCCCTATGAAACCACATCAGCTGAACAGACACAGAATAAGGGATTGCTGACCTTGACATCCAGCATCCCAAGGTTTAAATGTGATGTCAAGAACACCTGGAACCATTCCAAATTTTATATCTTCCAGACTGTTTCTAGTAGAACTCTCTATGGTCCTCTTTTCTTTGTACCTAAGCTGACTCTTTCCTTTTACAATCAATTTAGTTTTCTCTTGAATTATTATTAGTGATGGTGAGACAGTGTGCCATTGCCCTTCCTAATCTTCTCACGTGCTCACTGTTCACAAACCCAGTCCCAACCCTGTGATGGATGAATCTGAAGACTCAGCGTCACCTCCCGCAGCCCTGTGTCTCAGCCTTTAACCAGCTTTTCTAAAAGAAGGGGTGTCACCTTCGCTGTGTTCCCAGAGAGACCCCATGTATGTCTCCTTGTTCTCCACTCAGAGTGGAGTGATATTTTTTTAAAGGAAGAACCTTACCCAGCTGGGTTGGGTTTGATCCCATTCTTGTTTTAACGTCTGTGCTCACGAGTACCTTCTCCCACAGATGCAGTGGCAAAGTATCCCTGGAGGAAATTAGGGCATCTGAACCTGGAGAGAAGTCAGCTTCCCAGCATCCCAGGCTGATGGAGAAGGAGCAGAAGTCACACCAAGAAGCCAGGGCAAGATGAGGGGCCAGCCTAGGTCATAAGACCAGCCACAGCCCAATCAGCCAATCATGAAACGTTGTGATAACATCAGGTTGTATTTATACGTGCTGGACCTTAGTTCAAGCTCTTTACATGCATGATCTCATTTAATTCTCATATACCTTGATTTAGGGTTATTTTTCTTACTTACAGATAAAGAAAATAGGACCCAGAGGATGTAGAAACTTTTGCAAGATTATACTTGTAGGAAGGATCAGAGCCAGAATTTACACCAGGTAATGTGGCTCCAGGCTGGAAATTGATTTTCTCCCAAGGGAAACTCAAATGCTGGAGGAGAGGTGGTGGGCTCTGCCTGCTGGGCAGCTGCCTGAAGGTTCTGGAAGGTGTCGGAAGGCCAGGGCCCCAGGAGAGGACTTGACCAGCACTGGGCAGGATATGGAAGTCTGGGCAAGCTTGCCAGAGGTTGGGCAGGAATCCAGAGGCTCAACATTACCTGCGCGGGTAGCCCTGGGCCTGCCCAACACCAAGATCCAGGACTGACACCTGTTGGGTCTTTCAGGCCGAGTCCTGAGTCAACGAGACAAGCCTGACGAGGTGTCAGCAGCCACCAAAACACTAGGGCTGTGCCAGTGTGTGACCCTGAGGCTAGGTGACAGGAGGGTATCGGGGCGCACTGGAGGGTTGGGCGCGTGAGGCATGGGCATGTGGGCATATGGGCATATGGTGTGAAGTGTCCTCACACACCACATAGTATACAAACTGTCGACAGATCAATACAGCTTGAGAGAAACGCAATGAAATTTCTTTTGCACGAATCAACAGCAGAAATCAACAATGCCCAGGCCCTTTGTGACCCCTTTTTCCAGCCCACCACACCCCCAATCATGACCAGGACCCTGTGGGTGTCCTCGTATCTTCCAGGGTCCTGCTCCACTCCTGGCTGCACCATGAACCCTAAAAGCCTGCCCAGCCTCTTCCTGCCCACTTCTCTCCCAGTGAGCTGAATCCTGCCCCTCCCCCCGCAACCATTTTTCAGTCACGAAGCCTCCTTCCAAATACACTCTCCCCGGAGCTGGAAGGGTTGACGCTAAGGGAAATAGATCAGAAGGAAAAAAATAAATATTGGATGGATTCACTTAAATGTGAAATATAGAAAAACCAAACAAAGGATCAGACAAAGACAAACCTTGAAAGCTGACCACAGATGTGAAGCATCCAGGAGGGGAGGGGAGGGGAGGCGGAGGGCGAGAGAGGGGTGAAACAGGTGAGGGGAGAGCCCAAGGGACTCTGGTGTTGGACTAGGGGTACTTGGTGGTGGGGTAACTACAGTGACCGCACCTGAGGAAGGAAAGAAATCAGACCTGAGGGGAGAAATCGTACATTGTCTAAAAACTAACAGTGGTTTAAGAAAAAAAGTACATCAAGGGCCTCCCTGGTGATGCAAGGGGTTGAGTCTCAGCACTATGACGCTATCCCTAGCCAGTGCAGCATGAGTTCGATCCCCAGCCAGGGAGCTTCCCACATGGCCCAGCAGAGCTCTTCTGCCTCGCCCGCTGCTCCCCTCAGCAGTGCATTTCATTCCATCTGCCTGTTCTGCTCCCCACTGTCTCTGGTGACCCTTCTCACAACCCCCCCACCTCTGGCCTACACCCCAGCTCTTATATGTATAAATAAATAAATCTTTAAATATATATATATAAAAAAGAAAAGGGTACATCAAAACATTTGAAAAATAATAAGATTTCAAAAAAGTACTTGCGTATATAAAAAAAAAATGACGTCCTCTCTGGATTTAAATCTCCATTGATGCTGGCGGCCAAGACCCAGAGATGGACCTATGCAGCCTCCATCCCCAAAACAGACCCCTGGGCCCCGATGCCAGGCTGGATGAAACCCCATCTCACGTGGCACTTGGGCAGTGGGCACCCTGCCCCGGGCAGGGCCTCCCCTGGCCCCTCACAGTGGAATCAGGACCTATGGCCCCAGCTCAACTGAGTCAGCTGACTTCACTTCCCTGTGGGTGGGGTCCCCGTGGGCTTGGGGACCAGGCTTGACCGCGCCATCTTGCCCCAGGTCACCAGGCAGATGCCCTGTTTCGTTGACCGGCCCCATGTGGCGGCGGAGGCTGCAGTGAGCTCTTACTACAGTGCCGGTCCCCAGGGGTTCCCAGGACCAGGGCCCCTAGGAGCTACCCCAGCACCCGCCTGACTTCACACCAGGAGCCTGGGGTGCTGGGGGCCCTCCCACCCTCTGTTTGCAAGCCCTCCCACCTCAGACAATGGGCTGGGTATTCTGTCCTGGGGAACTCCTCCTACCTCTGCCCCAGGCTTCTGCCTGTAGACAGGGGAATGGCTTCTCCCATTTTGAAATTGCCTCTGTTCTCTGCTCATTGTTTTGGAAAAGTTCCTCACGGAGGCCCATTCTGCAGCTGTCCCCTCGAGCCTTCTCCACACAGTTAGGCCCGCCCCGGCAGACTAGGGCTGTCAACGGTGACGGCTTCATGTGTTTCAGGCAGTATCAGGCGTCTCCAGCACCCCCGTGAAGAGAATCCTCTGCCTGGCCGCTGCTCCACGCTGTCAGAGCTCAGAGGGGAGGCGCTGCATTCCCAGAGTTCTGTGCCTTCCCTGCGCCCCCAGCCCAGCGGATGACCAGCTCAGGGATGACCACCGGAGTCAATATACTTGCTTAAAAATCTCTGAATGTACATGTTCCTGAAAACAGGGTCCACAGCTTTGCTCAGACCCTCTCCCTGGCGCCCCTCCTTGTGCCCCATCAGTATGAACCCTGGACTTAGTCGCAGATTGGGGTCCTCCACCCTCACCCTGGCCCAAGCTCTGAGGACTGGGCGGAGGCCTCCAGGCGGCTCCTCCCTACTCCACCACAGGCTGCTGAGGCCTCTACCCAGAGTCACCTTTGAAATGCAGATTTGCTGGGGACGGCCTATTACCCAAAAGTGTGTCCCTTTTCCACTTCTGCATCCATGAAGATAGTTTGCCCTTGTTGCTTAATTTCCCCCCCCTTGACTCTGCCCTCCATGGATGTTCTGCTTTGGCCAGCCCAGTTCCCGTGCCGGTTGTGGGCAGGTGGCACCTGGGACGTGGGAGGAAGACGTGAGGCTGGCAAAGCCAGCGCCCTGCAGACTGTGGAGGAATCTGGGTGGCGAGGAGGAGAATGGAGAGGCAGGTGAGAGGCCCAGAGCGGCTCAAGGATTGGGGATGGCGGAAGTGCTGCTGTGAGCTATAGGTCACATCCTGTAGCAGTCATCGCAGTGGGAACAGGGTCCCCCAAAATGCATGTCCACCAGAACCTCAAATGTGGCCTTGTCTGGAAGTAAGGTTTTTACTGATGTGCTTTGTTAAGATGAGGTTATACTGGCTTAAGGTGGACCCGCGTCCAACACTGGTGTCTTACAAAAAGGTCACGTGAAGCCAAAAACAGAGAACAGAGGCAGACACACACAGAAGAACCTATGAGGGTAGAGGCAGGGCTGGAGTGACGCAGTTAGAAGGCCAGGAACCCCAGGATTGCTGACGACCCCCCTTACCAGGAAGAGGCAAAGGAAGATTCCTCCCTCAGGCCTTCAGAAGGAGCTTGGCCCAGCCAACACCCAGATTTCAGACTCTTAGCTCCAGGACTGGCAGAGTGTGAATGTCTGCTGCCACCCAGTCTGTCATAATTTATCCCAGCAGCCTAGGAAGCTAATATAGTTATGTCACTCTGCAGTAACAAACAAAACCCTGAGACCTCAGGGCTGCAGAAGGCAGATCTGTTGCTCACTCACAAGGAGTCTGAAGCAGGCCTCCAGCCCCATTATACCTTGCCATCCAGAAAAGTGACTTCCAAAATCATTCTGGTGGGTGAAGTGAGGGCTGGAAGTTCAGCAGGACGTCGGGAAGGCCCAGACCTGGAAATGGCTTCCCGAGCCCTGCTGAGCCCAGTCGGACCGTCCCAGCCAAACTAAGGCAGGCTGGGGGATGCAGCAGGCTGGGGGATGCGGAAAAGCACATGGAAATTGGGTGAGCTCGGACACCCTCCCCAGGTCCCCTCGAAAAGCAGTGTTTGGCATTTGAACATAGCTCTATGGTGAGAAATTGAGTCCTAAGGCACCCAGCGGGAGCTGCTTGCACTAGCTAGCCCTGTCATCCCCATCAGAACCCTCCATTATGTTCCTTTTATTCTTAGGAAGAGAGAGAAGTTGTCTCTGTGGTCTCTAAGGATCTCTACTATGTTGGAACCAGCCAACCTTTCCAGTCTTAGAAGAGCCATCTTCCCTAAACCCACCCCCACCCTCTAGGGTACCCGGATGCATCTCCCCATCCACCCCCCCTCCCCACCCGCTCTCCCCAGAGGCACGGATGGAAACCATCCTCCTTTCCACTCGCTTTCAGACCTCAGCTCACACACCAGCCGCTACGTGACGCGGCACAGGAGCACCCCTTCCGGGTCTACACTCTCCTGTTATTTTCATAGCTCCTTATACTTTCTTCTTATTTATTGTGATTTATCATTACATGGTATCTTTTGCTGCAGTTTCTCACTAATTATCTAGTTTAAATAATGAATGGATGGATAGATTCTGAAAAAGACCTTGGATCCCCCAAAAGTTAATAATTTTTGAAATATTCTAAAGTAAGATGTGTTCATTATGTTTTTGCCTGCAAGTTAAAAAAAAAAGCAATAACTCAAAATTGCCACATTAGTAAGCACATATATTATCTTATATTACACGGGCTTCCTAGGGAGGGGATCTGCTCGCCTGGTTAGTTCAACAGCTCGGCAGCATGGAAGGCACAGCTTCTTTCTGGCCTTTGTCTCTTCTCATACTCAGGAGACTGCTGTAGTTTGGGGCATCAGGGAAGATGCACTTTCCTCTGTTTGAATAGTCTTCTTGTCATCAAGATACTCTTTCTGAGACTCCCTCCCACCCATTTTGTAACACTGAGATCTCCATGAAAAGGGGGAAGTTCCCTGTTTCATGCCCCACCTAGGGAGGGGTAGAGCTGAGCGGGAAGAAAAGCAGGAAAGGACTTGAGGAAGACTGGGAAGGCACACGGAGCAGAGACATGTGTAGAAGTGGCACTTGCTTCTCAGCTTTGGACTTGCTCCAGGGACTTGGGGGGACAGGGAAGGAGACCCATGAAGTCAAGACAGGTAATGATACCTGGAAGAGAACATGGTGAGAGATCCAAGGGGAGGCTGACAGTGGCGGCCATTATCTTGATTTGTACTTTGATTTTGCTCCTTCCATCCCAGACTTGCTTGGCCCCTTCTGCCCCTTCTCATGACTCCCTGCCAGAAGGGGCCTTAGGCTTGTGGCAAGCTTTTGGGTCCTGCTTTGGGCCAAGCCTGTTTGACTGGGCATTTATCCATGAGAGGAAGGGTAGCTTTGGGTATTTTACTGGAAAATTATTTTCCTTTCTTCTCTTTCTATACACACTAATCCTATTAAAGCTCTTCGAATTAAGAGAATGCTTTGTCCTTATGCACTGGATAGCAGAACCCATTTAGTGCATGAAAGTTGCGGGGTCCCAGGGTGTCCCTCTGTCTGCATGCTAACAATGTCTTCCCTGCAAATCCTCGCCTGGAATTCAAGTCACATTTCTGCCTCTAAATAATGCCTTAATAAAGAGAATGGAATTATCACGATTGGCCAGGATTAACCAGAATTTACTCCTAAAACAGATAAGATAGTCGAGGGATAAATGGGTAGATGTCTGAGCAAAACTGAGCTTCTGCCAGCAAGAAGGGGAGATGGTGTTTCCAGATAAACAACCACATCTGTTCACACAGATTAACAACAGGTTGACAACCAGTATGTTGCAGAATATCACAAACTTTTCAGATGTGTTACCAGATTTTGATCTGAGTGTGGAATTTATTATATGACCTTGATACATTAACATGTAGCCGATAGAAAAGCTATAGCAGGTGTTTGCTTCATCTGCGCATATACCAAAATTGGAACAATAAGAAATTAGCATGACCCCTGCATGAGGAACAGGGCAAGTTCACGAAGCATTCTGTAATTTTTTGCACACTAATTACAATAGCCAAGAACTGGAAACAACCTAAGTGTCAGGTGACAAATGGATAAAGAAAATAAGGTGTATATATATAAAATGGAATACCATGCATCTATAAAAAAGTTGAAATTCTGCCATTTGCGACAGACGAACCTAAAGGGAATAATTCTTGGTGAAGTAAGTCAGACAGAAAAAGACAATCATATGATTTCACATTATGTGAAATAGAGAGGAAACAAACAAACGGATGAACAAAATGAAACAAAAATAAACTTTTGGACTCTAAGTAGTTAGCAGAAGGGAGAGGGTAAATTGGAACAGAGGAGGCAGTGCTGTGGGGAAGGATAAAATTGGACTTTTGGTGGTGACATAATTAGTATGTACACATGTTGGTTAATGATGATACACACCTGAAATTTATGTCATGTTATCATACAGAGTTACTGCAATAGAAAAAAATTTAAACAATTGAGGTGATGATATAGAAAGAATGCAACTCCAATAGGACATGAGATGATGAGAAAGATTTTTCACTTCTGGGGTTTTCCCCCCGAACACATCACTCTTGCCTAATAAGACAAGCCCAAATTGAGATATATTTGACAAAATACCTTACCATTACTCCTCAACACTGTCAAGACCTGAGAACTGCAGCTGGGCCTACGGAGGCATGATGACTGAATCCAATGCAGCATCCCTATGATATCCTGGCCCAGAAAGAGGACACTAGGGAGAAAAAGCACCAAACGGGTGAAATCCAAATAGAGGCTGGAGCTTAGTGAGTGATAATGTGCCAGTGTTCATTTCTTCATTTCTAAATTTTAACAAATGTAAGATGGACTCTCTATTATCTTGGCATCTTTTCTCTAAACCTAAAATTATTCCAAAACAAAAAGTTTATTTTTAAAATCTAATCTAAAAAGGGGGGGGGGGTGTAGAAGCACTGTTGGCACATCCATCCTTGGATGAAGCCAGGGCACAGAAGAGCCAGGTTGCCTGGGAACCTGAAGCAAAAGGGGCTGCCACCTGCACCCCCTCCCTCCGTGGTAGGGTTTTCAGATTGTGTTTGGTATCATGCCATCAGATCACTTTATAGACTAGTGGTATGGTCTGAGGGATTTTGCCCACCCCCAATTCCTATGCTGAAAACCTAAAGACCAAGGTGATGGTAGTAAGAGTGTGGTACTTTGGGAGCTGGCCAAGTCGTGAGGGTGGGGCCTCCATGAATGGGATTAGTGCCCTTACAGCAGAGACTGCAGAGAGTTCCCCAGTCTCCCCTCCCCCCACCTCCTCCCGAGGACACAGTGAGAAGTCTGCCTTTGCTAACAGAGTCCCCAACCAACCAAGCTGGCCCTCTGAGCTCACACCTGCAGCCTCCTCAACTATAAGAAATAAACATCTATTGTGGCTGAGTCACCAGGGGGTGGTATTTAGTTACAGCAGCCTCCATGGACTAAGACAGCTGTGATAAAATTGACCAGTGTTGTTGGTGCAAAAAAATGGTGTCACCTCCATGAAGGACAATATGTCAAGGAGAGTCATGCATCTCCTAAACAGCCTATCTTTTTAAAAATTAATTTTTTTCATATTCTTACATAGTTGTTCAACTTCGTGCAATATTTTATTTCTCTCCTCAGGTGCAGTCCCCATAGTTCTTCCCCTACACGGCACCCATGAACCATCACCCCGAGTCCCTTGTGCTGTTCCCTCCCCTGTCTTGACTGCACCCCTCCCCGCCATGCATCAGCTCTATGGTTTACCTGCATGTTTTGTCTTTTTCCCAGTCCTTGTTAAGTTTCCCTATATGCCCCCCATAAGTGATCCAATATTTATCTTTCTACTTCTGACTTATTTTACTCAGCATCAACCCTTCCAGTTCCATTCATATTGCTGCAAATGGCATGATTTATCTTTTTGATGGCTGAGTAGCCTTCCATCGTGTATATAGACCACATGTTCTTGATTCATACATCTGGTTGTCATCTGTTTGGGGGCATTTAGGTTTAAACAGCTTATCTCAAGGACGCTAGTGCTTAGGACATTCAGATCCAAGTCTGCCCCGCCCCCCAGGAGGCAAGGACCTCAGATACATGCCTGTGGACCATCCTCACCCCTAGCTGCATGTTACTTTCTTACCTTTATCTGCTCTTTGCTCAAATCTCCACATGTAAGCACAGGGTCCTTCATTTCTAACCCTACCAGCACCAACTCAGTGCGTGGCTCCTGGGAGCAGCAGCTGGCATGGTGCTTCTCTGTGCCAGGCATTCTGCAAACTCTTTTCAAACTCATGTAAACATCTTAAAAACCTGATAAAGTAGCCACTGTCATCAACTCCATGGTCCAGGTAAGGAAACTGAGGCACAGAGGTCAACAACTTGTGTGAGTTACCAAGAGGGTAAATGGCGCAGCTTGGATTTGAACCTGGGGAGGCTGACGCCAAAGTCTGTTCTCACCTCTGTAGTGCCAAATTGTGTGTAAAATGAGCAAGGGAGAGGGAGACAGGAGGAAGGGGAGATTGGGGGTGAATCTGACCGACTGTTTTCATGGGTGATGGTGCTGGCTTGCTCACAGTCTTAAGATTTGAGGGGCGCTGTGAGGATCCCACTCAAAATGTCTGCCCCTGGAGTGATACATGGCAGCTATTTAAGGTTTAAGATAAGAAGAGCTCTTATTAAAATACAAATACTATTTGTGAGGAAGTGAAGTTTGTGTTCAATTTGAGTTATCCCCTTAGCTGACCGGTCCTCTGGAAGGAGGCGCAGGGCAACTGACATCTGAAGCATGAAGGGAAGACCCTGAATTTATGGAGCTTCCCAGGAGGCAGAGGAGGAAGACCCCACTTAGGAAGGCTGTAGGGAGGCGCAAAAACCTGGAGCCCCCAGGAGGGGCAAAGGCAGAATGGCGGTCAGGAAAGGCAGAAGCAGCCCAGAGGGGGAGAGTGGGCACAAGCCTCGCCACCTTGGAGGAATTAAGACTTGGGATCGCAGGCGTCTGAGAAATCTCACGCACGCACCTTGTTTACTCTCCTCTGGAGGCCCCCACCCTTGTCCTCATTCTTTCAAGCCCTAGACGCTAAATTAGATATAATAGTCTCAAAAAGAGCGAATTTATCTAAAGCACTGCTTCCCGTTTCTCGCAGGCAGCACAGCCTGCGAGGCCGCCCGGAAGCCCCAAACTGCGCTGGAGTAAGGATTCCTGGGGCTGGTACCGGGAGCTTTCTAGGCATTTTCCGGGCTTTTCATTTTATCTTCTCAACTCGACTGTGAGGTAGTATTATCTCTTTAACAAGTAAGAGAAGGGAGAGTTAGAGATATTCAGGGAGCTACCCAGCCTGGGAGGCCACAGAGGGAAGGACCGAATTTGAGCTCATCTACCTGACTCCTGGCATGGGGTCTTAGCCAGTTGTCCACACTGTCTCTGGGTTTACCTGTGCAACCTTGAACGAGTCATTTGGGTTCTTGGACACCAGTTGCCTTGTATATTAGGTAAGTGGGTTAGAGCAGACTTCTTATCTTTAATGTTCACAGGACTCCAGAGGGAAGCTTGTTATGAGGTAGATTCTTTTTTTTTTTTTTTTTCAAGCTGGGGTACAGGCCAGAGGCGGGGGGTGGCGAGAGGGTTCACCAGAGACAGAGCGGGGAGCAGAACAGGCAGATCAGAAATACACTGCTGAGGGGAGCAGCGGGCGAGGCAGGAGAGGTCTGCCGCACCATGTGGGATTCTCCCCCGCTGGGCGTCCAACCCGCATCGTGTGCCGCCGACAGCTCCACAGCGCAGCGCTTAGCCACTGCGCCACCAGGGAGGCCCAAGAGGTAGATTCTGATGGGCAGAGCCCGAGATTCCGCCTCTGACAAGTTCCCAGGTGGTGTCGGTACTTCCGGCCTATGGACTATGTGTTCAGAAAGGCTTGCACGGCATCAGTGCTTTGGTTCTTGTGTACAAGTGATATCTGGCAAGTTTGTTTTAAAATTCAGATTCAGGTGGAGGCCAAATGAGGAGCTCTTGGGATGAATTCCCAGGTGCATTGTTAGCAAGTATCTCCAAGATGATCTTGCAGGTCAGCTTTGGCCTACACTGAAGAAATAGAGTCCCTATTTGTGGTGGACTAAAATTTGTGGGGGGTCCTCTAGAAATCTCTGGAGAGATATTCAAGGCTAACATGATACAGCCATAAACAGCAAGTGTAAATGATGTTTGTCAAAGCTCACACTTGCAGATTTCCTTGCTCTTGGGTGGCTCATTTCTAGGTGCTTGAGCAGAGGAGTCTACGAAGTATAGGTTAAAGAGACCGAAGAAGGTCTTCCAGTAGTTCTTTATGAAATTCTTGCTTAAAATGTGACAATGGATCCCTAAGTCTATTCTTTAATAAAACCCGGTCTTTTCTCAATGTTCTTAAAAATGGGGGCATCATTACCCTCATTAAATCCCACAGGAGAGGTTATAAGTGGAAGCAAATGAGGGAGGAGAAACAAAGGGTCTTCCCCACTATGGAGAGGCTGGTGGCCTGGAACTACAAGAACCACTTCACAGCAGTGTGAAGACACAGCAAGTCTCGGCTCTTCCGTGTAACTGGTGCCAAGCAGAGCTGGTGAAGCAGCCTGCAGTTTTTAAAATGATTTTTCTTTTATAGTGGGTGGCCATTCTTGAGAGTTTAAAGGCTGGTTATTCTCACTCCACAATCTGCCCGAGCTTTGATGACTCAGGTTCTTCCACTTGGAGACAAACCAACACAGTTCTCAGAATCCTTCTAACCTGGTATGAAGCGCAGAGCCTAAGAGAACAAATCCTTTCCTTCTGTTTAGAACTAGGACTCTCAGAACACTTGTCTTCATTTTCTGCTCCCCAACATCTGTCAATAAGGACTTGGAGTGACATTAATAAATATTGCTATGTACTGATTCTGCAATATGTCAGCATTATAGAAGGCACGCCGGGAGGGTGGGTATAGAGCAGGATCATCGAGGAGCCAAATCAGACCAACAAAGATCGACTGTGTGCCTCAACAATAGTAATGCTTTAGCAGAATGCTGTGTCCCCCCAAAATTCATCTATTGTAGTCCTAAGCTCCACAGTGAAGGAACTTAGCAACAGAGACTTTGTGGCAATAGTTAAGGTTAACTGAGGAATCCAAATCCCATAACATTAGGGTTCTTAAAAGCAGTGCTATCAGACCACTCTCTTTCTTCCTCTCTTCTTCCTCTCTCTTTCCCTCCTTGCATGAAAACAGAAAGAGGGGTCACATAAACTCAGCCCTGAGGGAGATCTCTCCAGAAACTGGCCATGCTGGCACTCTGATCTTGGTCTCCCTGTTTCAGAACAATGAGGAAATTAGTTCCTATTGTTTACGCCGTCCAGCATGTGGTATTTTATTATGGCAACCCAACCAGACTAATACAAGTAGTAATAGCTATGGAGTTCTTTGGACTTCACAGAGTGCTTCTGCCCAAATAATCATATTCTTTTCCTACACAACCCAACAAAAGTTACTGTTCCTTGAGAAGTTTCTCTTCCTTGAGAAAGGAAAGGAAACCTGGAGAAATCACATGACTTGTCCATGATCACAGTGAATGAGGTGGCAGGCATGGGACGGAGCCCAGTCTTCTGGCTCCCCATGTCCAACCTTCTGAATTCTTCCCACAGGTGATGCTCAACAGCGCAGGAAGGATGGAGGACAGAGGACATGGAAGGAGGGGAGAGACCTGACACTTCCCTAGTGTCAGATCTACTTTGGTCTTTGGAGCGGCTGTCACTTTTTGAAACAGTAAATTTAATAGCATTCTTCATTCAGCAGAAATTGATGAAGACCTTCTCTGTGCAAGGTACTATGTGAAAACCTAAGGATGAAAACTAAATAAATAAATTGCAAGGCAATTACCTTGAGGTCAGAGCCTAAACCGAACACTTGCACCCAGGGGAGATGACCGTGGGATAGAATGTGGAAGTGTCTGTGTGCTTTGGAGGGGGAACTTGGGATTTGGCTCAGGTCCATCTGTAGATACAGACTGCGAATTCATCGTGAACTAAGCAGAATTACAAGCATCCGGGGGTTTCATTTAGGGGTGCTGGATTGCAAGCCACAGAAACTAAATCTAGTTAGAATATCAAAAAGCTCCCAGGAATAAAGGGTCCTATGGACCTGTACTTATAAGGGGCAGGGACCAAGGTGGGACCTAATGGGAAAAAGTCACAGTCTCAGGTGGGGAAGAATCTGCACCAATGATGTGTCCCACCCCCTTCAGGATTCAAAGTCTAGGACAGGATCTAGTGAGCTTGTTCATCTGCCTACCCCACCAGTAGAGGAGGTAAGGACACCTGACTTCATTTCCAACAAGGTGGCACTTAAAACGGGAGAGCTGGTTCTCCAGAGGAAACTACATTCCATCATCAGGACAGGGAAATCGATGTTCACTCCCCTGGGAGAGACTGACCCAGGGAGAGGAGAGCACCCAGGCCAGGCAATTACCCAGCACCCACCTATGGGAGGAAGAGGCTCTGATGAGGAAAGAGAAAGGCCAACTATGGTATTGTAGGAGAAAGAACAGGCAAAGGAGTTTCAAAAATTCAACCAGAGTTCAGAGCTGCCACAAGATCCAGGGCGATAAAGAATGATGAGAGACCACTGGGAATTGCATTGAAGATTGGTGAGCTTTGAGAGAGAACAGGGAGGGGCCGCAGGAGGGAGGGGGAGAGGGAGGAGAGCACAGCCAGGGGGGTGAGAAGGTAGGTCAGGGGGACTTAGGGAAGTAGGCAGGCAGCAGCTATGTTTTGGGGGTGAAAGGAAGGAGAAGAGCTGGTTGGTATTTGAAGGGGCCATGCATGTCACAGTGAGTTTCCCACCCGATATCACCAAATACAAGTAGAAAATAACAGTCAGCCCAGCACTTGGTAATGTCTTGTCTCTGAAGCTCTTGCTGAAAAGTAGTGACGACAATGGGAAAGTGAGAATTGGTGCTCTGGTTTAATCTGTTTCAGAAGTTACAGAAAGAGGAAATTGGATTTATTTGAATGCCAGCTTGGAAGAGAAATGAAAAGACAAATGTCTTTTATAAACTAAAAAAAAAAAGGGGGAAAAAATCATACCAATGCAACAGTCCCAGAAACTAATTGCATTAAGTGAACTGTTTTAACCAGTCTAGTTCCCCAGTTGAAACACTCTTACATAACAACATTTGCATTTACAATGTTGTGTAACAAGCAGCCTTGTGGTGTGACGTGCTTAAAAAGGGGTTAGATAGGAGAGGGGCAACTATTATCATCTTTATTGTTGTCACACAGATCTGCTCTTCCAGACAAAACATCACCCACTGGGAGCTGAGGATAGCTTTTACTTAAATATGAGGTCAAACTGTTTGGGTGTAGTGGGGAGCCGGGGTGTGTGGAAGGGGGGATTTTCATCTTCTTCCAAAGCACTCCACACTGGACCTCTTCCAAGAGAGGAAAGGAGACTAAATAGATCATTTGTTTTATTCTGTTTGGGCATTTCTTGCGTTTCTCCCAACTAGGGCTTGTGGATACAAGGCCAAACTGAGAGGCTGCCTGGGGCTGGCTCACCCCAGGTCATTTTATTTTATTTACTTTTTTACGTTTGAAGTTCTAGCTGAGGATTAAGGCAAAACACACAATTGAAGAACAAAATGATATTCTGCTGTGAATGTAAAATCAGAAAAAACGGGCAGGTAGGAGCTCTCCAGGATTTGGGATTTCTCGACAAGACGGAGGCGGAAGCAGGAGGGACATGCCTGAGAAGTGAGTCGAGGACACACTTCGGAGCCGGACACCAGAGAAACTGCTGCACGGGCACCCACTTTCATTGGGACTGTCCCTCATGACTGGTGTCCAAGTGCCTGGCCACTTGGGCGTCACAGGAAGTACAGCTTCAAGGTCACTTCTGGATCCTCTTGCCAGTGCCGTGCACATTCTGTAACAGGCACAGTTGGTATTCCTGGCATGGCCCGTGGGCAGAATGGGTCTTTGTCCTGAGTCACTTCCCTGGGGGACACTCATCGGCTGTGCCATCCAAGGCCCAAGGAGACAGAAAGCAACTTGAGTGGCTGGGCTGCATTTAGCAGGTCAGTTATTATCGCTGCATCCTGCCTGATGGCACAGCTGACCAGTCAAGTACAGTATTGCTCAAAATGCTCCTTGGGTGGTCCTGGGTAGAGAAAGGAAGTAAAGGGTCATCATTAAAATGTAAACAAAAGAGGTAAGGCTCAAGGTCTGCTGAAGGTATTTTATCGATAAAGAAGTCACACCCTATGGATACTTTTATTGGGAAAATAAAAAGCATTTTTTCCTAGAAAACATTGGTTTCATTAAAACAAGAGTGAAACTCCTTAAAATCCAATTTTTGCCTATCTTTCAAAGCCTTTCACCAAAAATCTAAAATTGCAAATAATGAACCAAGTGCCTGAGATATGAATCAATGTGTCGATGTTGATATCCTGATTGTGACTTTATTCAATAATTTTGGAAAACATTGCCATTAGGAAAAACTGGGCAAAGTGTACAAGGGACCTCTGAGTTATTTCTTACAGTTGCACATGAGCCTGCAGTTATCTCCATAAAAATAGGGGTAGAGACAGACATGGGTGCACGCAACCAGGCAGGGGTACAGAAACTGGCAGGTGTAGTCTGGAAGAGGCTAGAGCCACCTTCCCAAACTCACCAAGTTCATTGCCACGTCTGGTTAGCCCCAGCTGCCCCCACCCCAGCTAATTCTTCCCAGCTCCCTCCCTCCCCCCCCTCGCCCCCCCAGAACAAGCCATAATAGCACTGTGCCTGGAACAGTACCTGCCACCCCAGTGGTCCTTGGGCACACCTTCCTGCTGCCAACAGCTATTTAGTGAGCAACTGCTATAGGTGTAGCATTGTTTCTGGAAATGGAATGAGTCTGCACACTATGTTGAACTGGTTTCTTTTCTGTGCTTTCTGGAAGCATCTGCCCCAATAAAGACGAGTGGGAGAAAACTAGCCAAAAAAAAGAAGGCAGCCATTAGAAGATCATGGGGGGGGGGGGGTGACGAGGGCTGGTGGGGGTGTGTGTGAGGAGGGGACCATTTCAGGCAGAAGGAACAACAAGGAAAAAGAATTCCCATCTTCTCCTCTGTAAAGTAATGAAACAGATTCTCTTTTTGTGCAGTTTTTTATTTTAGGGCCAAATCTCCCATACCTGGTTTTCCTATGAGAGGCTGGGAATACCCTTAGGCTGGCCCAGATTTTACACTTCTAAAAACTACGCCCCTATCCCAGCGCCTGCACACACACACACACACACACACACACACACACACACACACACGTCTAGTGCCGGCTGCCTACACACCAATTGTAGAGTTCCTCTAATCACTAGATGCAACCTTCAAGCAAGGCTGTGTTTTAGGGGATTTACCACATTTCTGGCTCAGAAATGTGGGGCCTGGGCCTGCGGGGAAGGGTCTGAACTAAGGACAACATAAATTATGTCACCAAAGTTGAGGACCCACAAACCCAACTTGACGCAAAGGAGGATTCAATTCGGGAGACCTGGGTAGCACAGCTGGGCGCCGCGGTCATTTTCTGCCAACCTCTGGGGTCTGCGTCTCTCAGTTGCGCACAAAGTCCCATGGGCTGTAGTTACCAGCTGGGCAGAACTGGATTCAGGACTCTGCGGGCACCTCACGCTGTCAGCGCGGCCAGGAACCCAGTTTTCCGGCCCGCCGTCAGCCTAGGGCGACCCGCTGCCGCTCCCATGGCCCCGATCTGGGGACAAGTCGATCCTGGGGCACCCGGCGAAGCGCCTCAAGGGGTGACCGGCCCTCTCCCCGGTCGCGACCTGGCATTGCTACCCGTCACCCGACCCGGGCGCGCCCCCAGTCTTTCGCAAGGGGGCCACCCCACACGACTAGCCCCGCGCCCCCTGGACGCGCCGCGAGTCCTTGGGACCCTCCCCCTCCCACACCCAGAGCCGGCGACCCACGTGCAGGTCGGCTCCCCGCTGGCGCCGCCGCGCCGGGTCGGTGCGTCTGCCGGCGCTTTCGGGGCGCAGCCTCACGACGGGGACCCCTGAGGGGACGGCAGCCGGGAGGCCGCGGGCGGCGTGGGGGCGCCCCGGGAGGCGGCGCGGGGCCGCGGCGGCCGGCTGGCACACAAAGGAGGCGGCGGGAAGGCGGGGCGAGGCGGGCCGGGGCGGGGGCGCGGGAAGGGGCGGGGGCGGCGGCGGCGATAAAGCCCGGGCGCGGCGGCCGCTCGCCTGGCGCTGTGGGGCTGACGGCTGCGCGGCGTTGCGGGCGCCGCCGCCTCTCTCGCCGGACCCTCCTCGCCGCGGCCGCCGCCGCTCGCCCCGCGCCTCCCTCGGCCGCAGACACCGGCTCCGGCGCCGTCTCGGGCTGCGCCGCCCTCCGCGGCCGCCACCGGGGGATCCTGAGCGAGGGCCGGTGAGTGCGGGCGGCGCCCCGCGGCTGAGCCCGGCGCCCGGGCAGGCGGGCGCGGCCGGTGCTGCCACTGCGCCGGGGACGGTGCCGGGCCCCCCCGCGACCTGGCGGCGGGCCGGGGGCTGCGGGGCGCCGGGCGCCGAAGTCGAGGCGGAGGAACTTTCTCAGCCTCCCTCGGGCTGCCTCGGCCGGGGCTGGGCGCGCGCCGGCTCCGCTGCCCGGCCGCGGGCAGCCGCGCAGACTCGGGCCGGGCGAGGAGGGACCGCGCCGGCCGGGGCGCCCAGGTGTGCCGGCTGCGGGGAGCCCGGGGCCCGCGTGGCTTCTGCGGTGCAGCCTCGCCGGCGCCGGTGACCCTGACCGGAGGTGCCGAGGTGCTCGCGGGCGGCCCCTACCCCGTACTTTGCTCGCGCGCCGCCCCGCAGGGAAAGACCACGGACTCTTACTTGTTAGCGCTGCCTGGGCGGGGTGGGGTGACAGTGGTTTGGGGGAGAGCCTTTCAGTGGGCCTCTAGGCGGTCTTTGCCGTTTTCATCATCTGCAGAAATGAAAATTGAGAGGCTGATTAGTGACTACAGGTAGGTGAAAGTACTCAGAAATTCTGGGCGCAGTGAGGTAGCTAATTTACCCTAGAGGGAAGGCAGGCTTCTATTACATAAGACAGCGCTCCACCTTCAGGTATTATGGGAGATGCTATTGAAGGTTTTCGTGTTTTAATGAACAACAAAAAAATAATCTTCAGGTATGTCTCTCTTGAGAAATCTCAAATGCTGCTGGGTGTTGCTTTGACTACTTTGTAGAGAATGTTCTTATATTTAGCATCAACATAAAAAGGTGTTTGAAGGTTTGACTTCCTCTTTCAAGCCAGGAAGCAGTTTATTTTTCTGAACTGTTGAGGAACAATTTACATGATAATTTTGTGGTTTGAAGATTTTATATCAGAAGTTGAACACAGATAACTGGAGGAGATGTAAGTGTTGCTAAAACACACTGCAGAAAGTGGAAGGTATTGCAATACTATCTGCCTATCTAAATCGGTAATTATGATCTGTGCACGATATTTTGGCAAAAATGTTCTTCAGCTTTTCAAGTTAAGGTGTTGGTCTAAGGTTTCTTTCAACCCTCAAGTTTCGATTTTTTATTTAAAACAGGTTTGAAAATACCATACAGTGCAGGACAATTACTGAAGGTCATAGGATGTCATTCATCTTTTACGTTTAAAAAAAAAATGAATATGCCCCAAATTTCTGCCTCCCGTGAACGTCACATATCGGTGTAGTTTTGAAAGAACAGAAGTGATTCAGTCTCCAAAGGGTGTTTATTTTCCATTCTGCACATGGGTGATTAAATACTCGTCAGAGACTGTTTGAGGTGGCAGAGCTGGCAATGACATGGTGACTTAGCCAGGTACCACTGCACCTCTGTAGCGCTTTCCCGCCTGCCACTCCCATAGTATGGGGGACTTTTGCTCATGGTTCAGGGGCTTTCTGTCCAGCCCCAGCCCCAAAGTTCACGTGGGCGATGGTCTGCATTGCATTTCTTTGGCTCTGATGCAGTGGTCTCTACCTGCGATAGCTGCTGAGTTCTCTACCTCTGTCTAAGACTGCCCCATCTCCCAGAAGCTCAAGTTCTGAAACCAGAAATTTCAGCATCTCAGTGTCTCTAAACCACAAGCTCCTTCCTTCCAGGTTGCCAACCAGTGTTGTACTGCAGCTCTGTTCCCATGTTAGAGATCTTTCTCCTTTCCCTTCTGGTTGGGCAAGTGGCTTCATGGCCCAAACTTTGGAGAATATGGAGACCACCAAGCAAAGTCTCTCCAGGTCCTGCCCCATTTCTCTCCTACAAGCTTTTCCTTCTGGACCCAGGCTCCCCAGAAATCTTCTTAAGCAACTACTGCATCTAGGCACTTTGCTAGACTGAATTCTGGTAAGGAGAGTAGGACCCTATGCTCTTGGAACAGTGGTTCTGGTGGGAGGAAACCTAATCATGGTATTATAAAATTATAAAAACTAGAGTGTAGAAAAATAGAAGAAAAAAACCAACTGGGGAGGGACAGAGGTTAGAGTGCCTGATGTCTCTGGAAGTGTCCAGAATCCAAACACCTCCCAGTCTTGGGGGATCTTACTCCCCTCTTTCACTTTGAGCTCCTGTTTCTCTGTGAAGTCTTCCTTGTGAGCGGTATTTTAAATATGGCTTCACCTTGTCTCTGCATCCCCACATCGTCTCCAGCACCCCTGGCATCTCCCCAGGCTTCTTTTATTTGTTTTAAAGATTTATTTATTTATGCATACAAGCTGGGGTACAGGCCAGAGGCGTGGGGCGGCGAGAGGGTTCGCCAGAGACAGAGTGGGGAGCAGCACAGGCAGATCGACGGAAATACACTGCTGAGGGGAGCAGCGGAGGAGGCAGGAGAGGTCTGCTGCGCCATGTGGGAATCTCCTCGATCGAGTGTCGAACTCGCGTGTTGCCGCTGCCCACAGCTCCACAGCACAGCGCTAACAGCTGTGCCGCCAGGGAGGCCCTCCCCAGCCTTCATAAGCAAGTGAATGCTTCCCCATTCTTCCTTTCTGCCTGTAGGCCAGAGGTTCCCCAAAGTAGGAGAGGACCCCAGGATTCCTGAACAAGAGATCCTGTGGCTCTCCCTTCCTGCTTCGTTGCTGACTGGTGCCTTCTGCCTCCCTGGTACCTCCACTGCCGGAGCGAGGGGCACCCAGGACTGTGTGCTGACCTCTCCTGTGTTCTGGACAGTCTGCGCAAAGCACATTCCCGCAGCTCCAACTCTCCCCCTTTCCAAGTAGGTCCCAGGCTGGTATCTCCAGCTAGTTACCTACAATCCCGCACCTTAGCCATGATTTTAAGTCCAAAACACATTTTAGTTTTCACATCTACCCCATACCCATTTCATCCTTAGCCAAAATGTGTCCCTTTGGCTTTTGTGGCATCTGCACTGTTCACTGACGTGGTAGAGGGGCACCCCAGGGTGATGATGCTGGACTCCTGCAGCCGCTGCCCACATGCAGATAGCTGCCAAGCCCTGTGGCTTCCTCGTGCTATGAAATCCCATGGCCCGCATTTGGTCACTCTGGCCCTGCCTGCTTCCTAGTCCACGAGAGGCAGTGGCCGACCAGCTATTTCCAGCCGGCAGATCTGTTGTTGGCCCGAACAGATACAAAAAATTGAGTGACTATTAGAACTATTAAGAGGTGACTTGGATTTAATGTTTCTTTTAAAATCAGACGTCCCAGAACATGAGGCAAACCTGCACGCGTGGCAGCTGTTGCAAGGCGCGTGTCAGTGCCACCTCACGGCAGGGTGCTTGTTCTCCAGCTCCCTCTGGACCTGGGTCCTCTCGTGCAGTAGCTTCTGCTCCCAGGGGCTTCCGAGCCAGCTGCCAGCAGCAGCTTGTGCTTCCCGCCTGGCTTCCCAAGCGGTCACTGGCTTCGTGTTCTTGCACTGAGCTTTGCGCCCCTTTCAACCACCTTCCGAGTTGTTCCCCCGGGTGACTTTCCTCCTGTCCTAAAACTCCAGATCTTCTGTTCCTCTTGATAAAGGCTCAGAGCCTCCTCTTGCCTTGGGGACCGACCCTACCTGTGAAGAGGTGACATTGAGATGTCGCCAGATAGGAGGCTGGATAATGCGGAATCCTCATGTTCTCTCACCTGGGCCGAGATGCAGACTCTGCCATTTACCAACCATTTCCACAGACCTCCCCACACTCCCACTTCCTCACACCGCTGGGACGAGACAGGACTCTGTCCATGTCTCACCCCAGGCTGCAGTGGGGAGACTGAGTGTGGGCCTGGGCTGTCCTGGGGGCCCTCAGCCCTTGGACCTGGGGGCCCACGTTGAACCCAGGGAGCCAGAGGCCTGCAGTGTGCTCCCAAGGTCACTCAGCTGCCTGTGAGCTGCCGCAGCCCAGAGCTCCCCTGAGCTCAGCCAGGAGACTCCCGGCGGTGCTCCAGGGGACTCCTGATTGTGCTCCCCTCTTCTCCAGGGACTCCCTGGGAGCTGTAATGACCTGACAAAGAGTAAGCGTCCCTCAGTCCTTCCCATCTCCCTGCCTATGCCCCCCCACTTTCATTCTCCTGCACAGTAGGACTTCCTGCACACTCTGCCCCACTGCTGCCCCCACCCTCCTGCCCTCCTGTGGGGCTCTGCCTGGAAGCTGCTTTCTCTGTCTTCTGATTCGTTGTCTGCTCTCATTCGCTTCTGCCAAGACTCAGGTCCAGTATCACCTCTTCGTAAAGTCCTTCCAGACAGTCCCTCTCCCAGTGCCCCCCGGTGTGTGTGTGGTTGTGCGCCCCACACACCCTTGAGTACCCCCTGCCCCGGACGCACTTCTTTGCTGGCCACTACAGTCACTGCAGCACACTTCCCCACTGGGCTCTAAGCGCTGGAAGACGTACCTGTGTTTTCATTTCACTTGCACCAGCAGTGCTGCGTGACCCAAAGGCTGAGTGGCCCAAAGGCTGCGTGACCCAAAGGCTGAGTGGCCCAAAGGCTGCATGACCCAAAGGCTGAGTGGCCCAAAGGCATTAATGCATGTGGGCACTAAACCTCCTTCCTAGTTTTCGGTGCCTTTGCTGTGCGCCTTATGAAAGGATTCTCTTCTTGCGGGCTTAAAGGGGAGCTCTCTCCCTAGACCTCCTGTGCTTCTGCTGCAGCTGCTCTACATACATATCTTCACATTGAAAAAAATGTCTGATCAGTCGAGCCTTTGGAGGTAGAGCATGGCTGGGGGAAGCAGGAGTGTAACAGATGTGCTTCTGCTCCTGCGCTCGCTTCAGTTGAGCTTCCTCGGCTTCTGCTGCCTTGGGGCCCGTGGGCTGGGCTGGGTTCCATTCATCGTTTGTGCCAGGTTGGAGGATGCTTCCTGCTCTATTTCATTCACCTTTCTGGGGGTGGTGATGCCTGGCCTATTGCTGACTTTTTTTGGCTAATGTCCTCAGCCAGGGCTTGGGAGAGGACCTGGGCTGGGCCACCTGGGATTTGTATGGTTGACCATCTAAGACTTCATCTCCTTGTCTGCACAGTGGATGTGCTGAAATAATGATCTCAAAGGTGTTTTATCTGACAAAAAAAAAATATGATTTATTTTCCTTTCTGAGATCTAGCTTTCTCATAATCAGGTCCAGATCAAATTTTTTCTTAAATGCCTTGTTTACATGCAGTTCCTTTTCTCCCTCCTTCCCTCCTTCATCCTTTTTCTCTTTTAAACTGGTGAAATTATTCAGCTTGACTGTTTAGTACTCAGAAATGGTGCTGAGCATCAACATGAAGATTAAGCTTGTGTTCCCACTTGGAGAATGTAAAATTCTCCAGTTGTATTAAAATGTTATATAAATCAGGGCCCAAATATTTGGATCTTCTTCATAAAATCCTGTTCACCACCCATAAATGAGCCCATCTTCTCTTTGTAAAACCACCTTTCTTCATGAGCAGGCGGTTGCCGGGTCTGAAAACCTTATGTTGAATTTTTAAGAAACTATCCTTAAGTATGTAATGGAGCCAAATGCAACAAACTACGTCTTTAAGTTATTTCCTATCTTTAAGTTCTCAATTAGACTAAGAACACTGAAAGATGAGTGCAATTTTATTTCTCTTTTGAGAAATGCTGTCTTTCACCCGACAGACTGAGTCAATTGACACAGTCAGTGATTCTCCCCCTTATTCTGCTGTTAGATTTCGAGGTCTGGATGTCAGCCCAGGCCAGAGAAGTTGGCATTCTTTCTTTTTTGTGCTTGGGGATGGCTGCTGAGCCCAAGCAATCCACTGTTTGTAATTCCATTCATGTGGCTTGACAAACATGTTCCCTATTTCATCCTTGAATTCCTTCAAAGGTTGGGGTGGACACCCAGTTCAAGATCAGATCGGAACACCCCATGTTCTTGTTTCAGTTTGACCTCAGACTTTGCCCTTCACTTCAGATGATAATCAGTTAATCCTTGGGAGAAAGATAATATGGAGAAGATTTTAATGCAAAAGAAAAAACAATCCTATGAAAAAGCAGAAAAGATCTCTTGTAGTGGCTGCAGATCTTGGTAAAGGAACTTTGTTTCTGTTTCATCCCCTGCAGCCCCCCATAGTGAGAACTTGGGTAACCTGGGGAATTTCTCATAAGAGCATCCCCAAAATAGCATCAGCCCCTCTCTCCCCTTTCTGCTCCCCCCCCCCATTTAAGGCCAGTTAGTATAGTTATAGAAAAAATAACCTTAATCCTAAGTTTTTATGGATCAAATCTTGAAAGTGGGTGTGGGTGGGGGTGTGGGTATGTGGGAGTTTAACACCAAGTAGGAAGCCCACTTGAAAATGAACAAGATGACTAAAAATGAATATAGATTTTTCTTTCTTTTGAGAAAACGCTGTTTAAATTATGATAGTGTTTACTTCCTCTGCTAATTTAGTTTTATCATTTTTTAAATAAGGAATCCATTTAGGAAGCAATTATTTTTATTGAGGATTTGGTCACTGCTGAAATTATGTGCGCGATTAACCACTCCATTATCTTTGGGTTACAAGTGCAGAAACTGGCATGAAAATAACTGACATAAAAACAAGGGGGTGGGGGGAAAAGAAGGGGGCTCCTGGCTCACATTGCCAACTCTGAGGCGCCTCTGGTCTGGGAGGGATTAAGAGGTGCGACTCAGGGCTTTGACTTCCTTTTCCTGCCCTCTGTGCCTCTGCTCAGTCTCCTGTGCAGGTGGCTTCCTCCCTGGAGCCTCAATGTCCAAAGAGGGACTTCCTGTCATTGCAGCTGGAAAATTTCTAGAGAAACATCTGATTGGTTCAGTGTGGGTCATGTGGCTTTCTCTAGACCAATGGCTGTGAGCAGAGGAATGGGATCCTGTGATTGGCCAGAGACTATCACATGCTCAGTCCTGTGGTTCAGAAGGGGAGTATTGAGAGAGTGTGCTTGCTGGGTAGACAAGTTACCCCAACTGCCATTAGGGTTTGTTTTCAGTTGACAGGGGCTCTGGGTTGTCTCCTTGAACCTCATGCCTCTTGTAGGACAGAAACTAATGTTATTCTGTCTCACCATCGGGAAAGAGGAACATGAAGCTGCCAGGGCACTGTGGTCCTGCACAAGACCTGTATGAATCAGCCTGAACCCAGGTCTGTAAATGATTGTGAACTGTGAACCGATACCATGCATTTCAAAGATTTTTGTCTCATCAATATTTATAGATTCTCAAAAAGAAATTTCTGTCAGATGACATGCCTCCTTTCTAAAGACTATCTTGGCTGCAGAATTTCCTTCAGCGACACAACCCAGACCCCCGAGGCGGACAGAGACTAATATGTTCATGTGATGTTTGAAGCAATGTCTTTATGCCTTTCCCCATGCCCACCCCCCCCCCCATTCCTTAGGTACTTGTGTTTTTTTGAGACTCAAATCTAAAATTAGTACTGACCTTTGGATTGAAAGGTAGAGTGCATTTATGCAGAGTCCAAGGGAATAACTTAGTTGGAGTGGAATAAAACTCAAAGTAAACAAAGAGCAGGTGTGATGTGACTTAAAAGATGCCCAGTTGACCGCCACCTGTGTGTGCAGGCAGCTTAGCTGACACCGCTGTTGCAGATTTCATTTCTTTCTCAAAAGTTTATAGGTACCTTTATTTCATAATTTGTCACATCTCAGTAGTATAGCCTGTCCTCCCTCCTCCTCCCCTCCTCCTTTCCTCCTTTTCTTCCTCCCCTTCCTCTCCCTCCCCTTCCTTCTCCTTCTCCTCCTCCCCCTCTTCCTCTCCTTCTCCCCTTCTTTCTCTACCTCCCTTCCTCTTCCTCTTCTCTTCCCTCTTCCTTCTCATTCCCTTCCTCCCCTCCCCTCCCCACCCTTCTCCTCTTCTTCCCCCTCCTCCCTCTCTTCCTTTCGCAGTCTTCCTCTCCCTCCCCTCATCTCCCTCTCCTTTTCCTTCAGCCTTTTCCTTCCCTTCTTCCCCTCCCCTTCACTCCCTCCTTCCCTTTTCCTCTTCATCCCTTTTCTCTTCCTTTTCCTCCACTCCCTGTCTTCCTTAGTATAGTGTAGTATTTAAGAATAGGGACTATTTGGATGCCACTCTGGTGTTGATTTGTATCTAGATTCTGTCACCCAGCAGCTGGAGGCTAAAGGTCATAACCACGTTACTAACCTTCTCCAACCCGCATTTTCTTTATCCGTGTCTGTGAGTTGGGGACTTGAATGTAGCTGTCTTAAGTGTTGTGAGGGTGAAGAAGGGGAGAGCCTGCTTCAGATGTTTTGTGCAGGAGCTAGGCGGGAGCTGACTCCGGGTTCTCTGTCCACAGGGCAGTGCTTAACTCTTCCAGGACTCACTTTTTCATTGTGTCTTTGAGCTGATTGATGAGGGCCTGCTTTTTGTGTTCACATGCTATTTCCAGACCCCTTCGCTGGAACATACTCCGGGGCAGTACTTTTGGGGGTCGGCTGTCTTCTGTCCTTCACACTGGTGTCAGGCTCTCAGTACTGGCCTGGAACGAAGGACAGTGAAGGTCCAAGCTCCCTCTTCTTCCACCTGCATGAGGGCGTGTAGATAGCCATGTGGTCAGGAGGCGCTACCAGGCGTGTCACGGGCTGGGCGCTGTTTGTTTTTCTTGTAAAGAGTGACTCAGTGTCTATGCAGTAGGACACACCGTCTATTTGGTTTAATTCTCTGGTCTTTGCAAATGTGACATCCAGAGTCTCTTCTCTTTTTGTTCTTGTTTTTTAGACTGTGAACAAAATCATTCTACTGAATCCAGTGATGTCCGGATACCAGAAATAACCATTTTCAACACACACTGAACATATTTAAACAGTCATTTAATTGTGATTTGATTCCTTCAATGTACAAGACTTCTATGAATGTGAGATGAACCTCAGTAAATATTCCCAGATAGGAAATGCATTTTCTGCTGCCAGTAAGGTGACTTTTAAGGATTTCACTGGAAAATAGCCACTGGGGTTTTAAACCACTCTCCCTCTATGCCCAAACCTGTTTCCTTCTGACGATGGGGTGGGTGATGCCAGGGGCATTCTGAGCGATGACTTCATTGTGAAGAGTTTCTTTCTAAAGGTGTGGCCTTTCTCTTTGAAATTAATTTCCTGATAGGCTCATATCATCTTACATACAACCTGTGTTCATTTCTTTGTGTGACATGTTCATTAAAAGAGCAATGTGGAGACTGGCCAGAGATGCCTAAGTATCCAGAGTAAACCCGTCGTGGTGCAGTGAGGTGGTAAATCCTGAAGTCAGAATGCATATCATCCGCATGTGAGTTGACAAGGCAAGAGCTGAAAACTCAATTGATCCCATGCACTTACCAGCTTCCAATTTCTTTGAGTAGAGTACGTGTTTATTTTCACATGAACAATGGCAAAAATTAAGCTTTAGGGCTTCCTTTTTGCCTTAGCGAAAGCTAGTCTCCAGGGATGTGTCCTTTGTCCCCCTCAGGTACCCCCTAGGCTTTTCTGGTCTGTCTTAATGCTTCTGGGCTCCTTTCCTGTGCCTGACATGGAGGAGTCCAAGGAACCTCAAAAAGAGAGAAGGAAATAAAAGATCTTGGATCTCAGTGTGTCAGGGCCTGAGAGACGCATTTCCTTTGTGACCTTATTGAATCATAGTAGCTGTTGTAAGGTAGAAATTAGTCCTCGTTTACAGGTGAGGACACTGAGGTTTGGGTGTGTGGTGCACCCTTCTAAGAGCCCCACGGGTGGAATATTCACCCAGGTCTTCATGTGGGGTGGAGATTTTCAACTGAAACATCATTGCAGTCAATGACAGAGCCTAGAAAGCTGGGGCAGAGCCACCTTGCACACCACCCCCAGGAAAAGCTGGAGCATTGGGCCTCCCTGGTGGCGCATTGGGTCAGGCGCAGTGCTGTGGGGCTGTCAGCAGCTGCTCGGCGAGTTCGATGCTCAGCCGAGGAGATTCCCGCATGGTGCAGCAGACCTCTCCTGCCTCCCCGCTGCTCCCCTCAGCAGTGTATTTCAGTTGATCCACTTGTTCTGCTCCCTACTCTGTCTTTGGTGAACCTTCTCATCGCTCCACACCGCTGGCCTGCACCCCAGCTTGTATGCAAAAATAAGTATATCTTTAAAACAAAAAAAAAAAAGCTGGAGCACTGTTAGGTGGAACATGAATTTGGGGATCAGGGGAACATGGTTAAACCCTTGCTCCAAGCTTGGTATTTTTTTGGCTTTAAGCAAAACACTTGTCACTGGGTGTTCCTTTTTTTCTTTTTATATTTTAAAAGGACAGGTTTATTAGAAAAAGGAGAAAGAGACAGATAGTTGCTTAATCACAGGTAGGCAGGAGAGTTGCCTCCGGGTGTTCCTTTTCCATAGCTGGAGAGCGGGGAGGGCCCAGGCAGTGCCTCCTTGCAAAGAAAGACACGATTAAACTGTTCTGTTTCACAGACCAGAGAAGAGGAAATATGGTGCCTCAAGTCACTGGCAAGGTCAGAACTGAAGCAGGCTGAGAACTCAGTCTCTCCTGTCTCTGCTCCTGTCCCTTATCCCCTCTCCAGATGTCAGGTCTGGGTACAGCTTGGTGACAGAGGTGCCGTCACCTGTCACCCACCCAGGATTGGGCCCCCGCTGACTTGGGTACTGTGGCTGTTCATTTCCTAGAGCCACGGCGCCGACTCCTGCTGTGTTCCCCATGGCAAGGGCATGTTCATATTCGTTCCCCTGCTCTCTTAGAGGCTTGTTCCCAGAGGGTCGAGGGAGTTCCCAAGACTTACTCTTGATGCACCCACCCCCACAAGACTTCAAAGGAGTAGGAGGCGGTCACCCTGTTGTATTCGAGAGGTCATTTATGAGCTGGGTTTGAGCACTTGTTGATCACACAATATCCACCAAGCAGGTTGGCCCTGGGGAATCATGTATATTTAAGCGCAAGAAACATAATATGAGATGCTTTTGCAACTTGAGGTAGTCTAGAACAGTGGCATGCCATAGTAGGGGGCAGCAGTTGGGGGGCACATGGTCTGCAGGTGAGTTAAATGCTGTAGGAACTGACCTCAGAGCGGCTTGCCTTTCCTGATCATCACGCACCCCATGATGGTGTACACCGTCACCAGCAGGAGTCAGTGCCGTGGCTCTAGGAAATGAACAGCCACAGTACCCAAGTCAGCGGGGGCCCAATCCTGGGTGGGTGACAGATGACGGCACCTCTGTCACCAAGCTGTACCCAGACCATGGTGACCAGCTCTTCCTCCCCAGGCAGACCTGTCCCCTTGACCTGGCTCAGCAATCCGTGCCCAAAGGAGCTGTTTGAGGGCCAAACTGGGGTGACTAGTGTGGACCGAATGGTTGGGAAGCGCCTCCTTCTTGGGTGGTAGGGCTCCAGGAGAGCAGGGTGGGACCCCGAGCAGTCACAGGTGCAGAGTGCAGACTGTACTTTATGTTCACTGCAGCTGGGAGGTGGCCCTGGGGGGCTGGCAGCCCAAGGTCATTCTGCGGACAAGGAGGCTGGAGGCTCTGTAGGTACCAGAAGGTGGGCAAGCAAGTGGGGTCTGTCCCTGCATCCATTACCTCAGCTGTATCCTGAAAGGCTCCTGTGAGCCTCAGGGAGGCAGCCTGTTACAGAACTTACACACAGTAGGCGCTTTATCAAAGTCACCCTCCACCCCCACCTCCTGGGCAACTACTTATCAGCCCCATTGCTAGTGAACATGGTTTCCTTAACCGGCATTGAGAAACTGGGAAGACGCTCTCCCCCTATTAAGTGTGACTTGATGATAAAAAGCTCAGCCTTGTCCACTCCTCGGGATTTGTCAGCGTAGATTTATCTTGTGGCAGAGGATAAATAGGCGAGGAGAGCTCTTGTGAAGTCAGTGATGGACTGATTTTTATTTTTCACTGAGGTAAACTTGCATTATAACGTTAAGTTTCAGGTGTGCATCTCTGCGGTCACTGACTTCTAATTCCAGAAATCCACGTCCCTCTTGCCCCGGCTTTGGATGTGGGGAGGTAAAAAGGCTGGTCCTATGAAGAAAAGTTCTGTGGTGCCAAATTGTAATGTTGTTTTATGGGACAGTGTCTCACACAATCCTCAGAGGATTGCAAGGTTCAGGAACGGGGAGGGGAGATTGTGGACTGATAGAGAAGGACACTGGGTCACAGAGCAGGTGTGGGATTTGTCCCATCAGGCAGGTGTCAAACCAGACAATAGGTGGATCCCACAGGCGTGGTGGACACAGGTTTCTTCTGGAAAATAGCTAAACACTCCTCCCCCCCCCCAAAAAAAAAACCCAGAAGACAGTATCCAGGACCTCAGCAAATTTGGGTGACTAATGCCAAGTTTGGGATCAGACTTTGTTCTCCTTCAAATGGCTTCTAGTGTTTTGCTGCCGAAGCAGCTGCTTGTCCTGTAAACCTGTAAATGCAGAGTGGTTATCCTTTTAAATATCCATTGGCATTTTATTTGTTGCCACACTCTCTGTACTGAAAGAAGAGCGCAGAGGATCAGAGATGAAAGCAGAGGGTCCTTCTAAAAGTGGAAGTTATTAACTATCTTATCTTCCTCATCCTTCATCTCCTCTTCCTACTTTAGCAGTATTTCTTGAACCTGCACCTATAGGTATATAAACACGTTTTAATTTATTTTGGATGGTGTCTCCCATTTAATTTCCCCTGAGAAGTTAACATGAGGAATCCTGGGACCCATGACCTCTTGGAGGCATTCCCAACTTCCTCTGTGTCACTTTGTCAAGAACTTACCTGGAGGATGTGGGCGGGCCAGGCCTGTTTGTGTCTCATGTGCAAACTGGTGAAAGAGGGGACTTCACAACAGGAAGCAGCTTAGGGGGCTGGGACGTGAGATGAAAGTGCACCAGGCATCATAGGACACCTTCCATGCCAAGAGTTATCCCAGAGCGGCTCTGGGTTCATCTAGTGAAAGATGGCATGCAGTCACTGCGCCATGCCAGAAGCCGGCATTTAATGCAAAATCTGTAGTGTATTTGGAGGGAAGGCAGGGAAGATGCCTGTTCATTTCCCTGCCTGCCTGTTCATTTCCCTGAAACCTTTCATATCTGAGCCTCAGAAATGAACTTGGGGAGCCTCCCTGGTGGTGCAACGGTTAAGCGCTGCGCTGTGGAGCTGTCGGCAGCAGCGACGCGAGTTCGATGTCCGGCCAGGGAGATTCCCACATGGTGCGGCAGACCTCTCCTGCCTCACCCGTTGCTCCCCTCAGCAGTGTATTTCCATCAATCTGCCTGTGCTGCTCCCCACTCTGTCTCTGATGAACCCTCTCACTGCCCCACGCCTCTGGCCTGCACCCCAGCTTGTATGCATAAATAAATCTTTAAAAAAACAAAAGAAAGAAATGAACCTGGGGATGCAGGTGTGTTAGAAGCTGATTGAACTACCCTGAGCTTTTGCTTCTCAGGTTCTGTCCCCCAGGCTCGGCACTCCTGCCTTCCCTCTGTGGGCCCTGGGGAAAAAAAGATTGTAAATAAATAGTCAGTGGTGCCAAAGGGAGAAGAGGAACTTAGGATGGTCCATCAAAGACTGCTGAGTATAGTGCTAGGATGCCAGGAGCCGGTGCTCGGGGGCTCTTCTGAGCTGGCATCGCTGCAGGGAATCACAGCAGGAAGCCTTTGTGGGAAACTCAGATTTTGTCGAGACCCCAAGGTTGTTGCAGATCAAGATACTAACAGCTCCCGTATCCCTAAGTTAGAGTATCGTCCACATTAATAGTCCTCACGGGGCCCCCTTGTTATGGGAGAACTCGTGAAGAAGCGCAGCCGCACAGATGAGATCGTCAATGTCTCCAGTCACCGGCTGTGGCCTGACTCATTTCTCGTGGCCGGAGCAGCTGCTGGTCCACCAGACCACAGGAGCCCCAGGTCGGGGATGTCCCCGCCCTAGGTACAGTGGTATGAGACAATAGCGTCAGCCCTTGGTGAGAGGTTATGGAAATAGGGCACTTCTGAGTCCTTCCACCATTCCCGATTCTGCACCTTCATGTGTGGCGCGGAAGCTCAGGTTAAAGCTTTACCTGCGGAGGCATAACACTGAGCTGTGAGTGGCATTTTCATCCATTCTATGAGCGTGTGTCAAGCGTCCGCCGTGACTTGGCTTTTAGTTCTGATGCGCTTGGTGCTTTGCTAGCTCGGTTGTCACCTGCCGGCGGCCCCAGTTGCTGAGGTGGCCGTTCTCTCATCTGGAGGGGAAGTTAATGGCGGCTCTTCCAGTTTCCACCTCTTCTTGCTAATTTGCTGTGTGGAGGGAAACACTTGTGATCAAACTCGCTGTTATGGCAGGTAAAGTAAAGGCAGTTCGAGACCTTTGCCTTTGATAACATATATCAACATTCTGTGGGGTTTCTTAGTCCTTTCTATGCAAGAGCACCTCAGAGATTTGCAGGCTCATTCTGGCCCCCTGAAATAAAGCAAGTATGGCAATAAAATGAATCACACAAAGTTTTTGGCCTCCTGGTGCCTATGTAAGTCATGTCTACGCTATGCTGTCTGTGAAGTATGCAATAGTGTTATGTTGGGGAAAAGCAATGTATGTTCCTTGATTAATAAAAAGCATTTTACTGCTAGAAGAAGCTCTGAGTGCCCTGTTTTGTTAGTCTTCTCTCTGTGCTTGTCTGCTCTTGTCTGTAGTTACTAAGGTCAGCTGTGCGTTCCCTTCATCTTTGTCATTTCGGCCACTGCGCTTTGCTTGTGGTATCAGACCTGAGGGACAGGGACAGCTTCGTCATCATGTGAGCTGTCAGTGAGTCTTGGGGGAGTGTCTTATCTCAGTAGTGATGGTGTTGACTGACCAGGCTGGGGGTGCTGAAGGTTGGGGTGACTGTGGCAATTTCCTTTTTGTTTTATTTACATTTTTATTGAAGTGCTGTTGGTTTGCATCGTTGTTAGTGATTCGGGGGTAGGATTCCCCTCTTCAGGTGTAGTTACCACACTGCCCCACCTCCATCTTCTGTTTTGCTCCCTGCCCCCTTTGTTTATAGCCCTCTTCTTCCCACTCACCCCCACACCCCCAAATGCCTCAGTTCTATGGTCAGCCATTTTTTAAAATAAGACAACCAGAAAGTTTGCCACATCCACTGGCTCTTTTCACGAAAGATTTCTTTGTAGCCTCTGATGCTGTTTGATAGCATTTTGCTTGCAATAGAAGTTCTCTCAAAATTGGAGTCAATCTTCTCAACTCTCCTGCTGCCTTATCAGCTAAATCTGCATAATAGTCTAAGACCTTTGTGGTCATTTAAACAGTGTTCTCAGCATCTTCACTGGGAGGAGATTCCATCTCAGGAAACCACCTTCTTGGTTCAGCCACCTCCTCGGTTTACCATGAGGTGGCAACGATCCTGTCAGCTTCAGGCTCCATCTCCAGTTCTAGTTCTCTTGCTGTTTCTACCACATCTGCATTACTTCTTCCACCAGAGTCTTGAACTCCTCTAAGTCATCTAGGAGAGTTGGAATTAACTTCCCCCAAACTCCTATGACCCTTGATATTCCAGCCTCCTCCTGTGAGTGAAGAATGTTCTTCATGGCATCTGGAATGTGACACAGAGCTATGCAGTGAGCTGTTGGTAAAATGGCACCAGTAGACTTGCTCAACCCAAGGTTGACCCTATTTATAAAAAACACATTACCTGAGAAGAATAATAAAACGAGGCGAGTCTATCCTTCTCTCTGCTGTTAGTCTATGACTCCTAAATCCAGGCTGTCTTTCTGTTCATCTTTTAAGTTCTACCATCATGCTTTATTTATGGTGGAGGACTTCAGGAGCTGTCTCATTAACTAGGAAGGCTGAGTGTTTGTGCAACTTCTGAAACTCTAACAGGGAAGCAGATGTGCATCTTATAACCCCCTTTACCCCCAGATTCCAAGGATTCAGGCCGTTTTTGACCTTGTGTTACTTTGACAGCACCATTTTTCATCACTGCAGGCTCTGCCAGGTACCATCTGATCTACCATCTTGACCAACCACCAAGAATGCTGAGGCATCCTTTCTAACTCCAGGGTGGTGCTGTGGGTACTTTGGAACCCAGAGAGAAGGATGTCTTCTGTGCCCCCTTCCTCCTGGCAGGCATCTTATTGCCTGCAGAGGTCTGAATGAGTCTCATCTAGGGATGTTTACTTTCTCAGAAAATGAAGTCCTATTAAAGTTACATTTTATTTATTAAATTTTTCCGTGATAGTTTTGCTACTATATGCAACCAAAGTTAAAAAGAGAAAGCTCTGTGTTGGCTGATATTTTAATTTTTTAAATAAATAATAAAATTTTATTGTGCAAACACCAAAAAGTTTGAAACTAGGAGCTCTCAAAGTATGGAACAAGGGCAGTCCGTGGATATATTGTCATAATGTAGCTTGCTTCCTTCCTTTTTCCCTTCTTTCTTTCCTCTCTACCTTCCCTGCGTCCCTGTCCTTTTCCCCACCATGACCCTTTATGCCCCTTGGCCCGTTTCTCCCGCCCCCACTCTAAACCTCAGAAACCTCAGTTCAGTTAGCAATGTCTACTAGTTTATAATTCTTTTGCTTTATCAGTTCATCTGCTTTGTTTCCTTATAATATTCCATATGTGAGCTTGTTCAGTATTTCTCTTTATCTTCCTGAAAAGTCATTGTTTTAAAAAATCTCTTGGGGCATTGAAATCCTCAGGTCATCAATTCGTAGTGCAAAAATTTAAGAGTGGTTGGGGCTTCCGACGAGCCATATTGAATTCAACGCACAGAGTACTTTAAGACAGCCCTGGATTGTACATTTTAAAATAGGGAATGCAAATTGAAATTCCTCCTGGGTGCTTTAAATCATGCATTATATGTGCAGTATTTTCAATTAGCTGCAGAAAAAAATATGCTCCGTGTGGCTCTATTTTTACAGCTGGGAATTGCTCTGAGAACATAATTGACTATTTCATACATGTGAGATTTAGTCCAATGACTCATGGGGCATTTACAGTTTAACCAATAATTGGAAATATTGCTGCAGTGTGGCAGGTAAAGAGGGGAAGTCATTTTGCTTTCCTGAAGAGCTACTCCACACTCAATAGTATCACATTAGTCAAGGGGACGGGTAGTGGACAGGGCTTAGAGCAGTATTGAGATTCATTCCTTCCCATTTCATCCGTGGCTCCTGCCGTACCATGGAAAGAAAAGGTTTTCCTGTCTGAGGATTCTGTGGGATGGTCCTCTGAGGAAGGACCCAGAACAGTGGGTCATTTCTCTCTTGGGTCGTTAAGTTTCAGACACAGATGAAAGAGCAGATCAGATACCAAGAGCCCTGTCCTTCCCTCGGTAGGCCACTGACATCCTTTTCTCTTCCTTTCCCTCCCCTCTGCCCTTTTCCCCCATCTCACATCAGACGTCATCAGCTGTGCTGGTGCAGGACCAACCCCCCAGCTCACCAGTGTTACTAGAGACTGGGAAGGACAGTCCCACAGCAAAGGTGCTACAAGCGTTAGGTAAGGAATCCTGTATCAAAATGCATCGTTGCTTCTATGATTCAGAGAAAACCTGGTTAAGGAGACATTGTGTGAGCAGAGTTCAAGTCCTCACCATCCATTTGTAATTTTCCTCTGGATTTGTGGTTCTCAACCAGGGACAACCCTTCCTCTCTCCCTCAGGGCTGTTTGTCAGTGTCTCCAGGTGTGTCATTGCGCATGGAGTGGGGGAGGGAGGTGCTGTCTTGTGGGTAGAGGCCAAGGATATTAAATCCTACAAGTCACAGCACACCCCCTGCAGTTCACTTGGCCCCAGAATCGACAGTGTCAAGGTCATGAAACTTTACAAAATGACTTTCCAAAATACTTTAGCTCACAACCTGCTTATGAGATGATGGTTTCTGTAATTGACATTAGTACATGAAGTGATTAAGCTGATCGCTGAAAGCTTCTTCATCAAATCCTTGATTGTATATTGAGCACCTTGGTGTCCCATGAGCCACACTGGAGGCTGGGAAAGAGGGGAGACAGACAAGGTTCCACCCCACCCCCACACACACAGAGAAGAGGTGACAGGTGTCTTCTAGACTGGATGGAACATGAGCGTGGAGGGCTCTGCCTGCAGCTGGTAAGCACTTGGCAGATCTTCCAACTGCAGGAGAACCTCCTGCTCTAGGGCCACCAGCTCACGGGCTGCGGGGAGGGGTCGCTCGTCCTGAGAGCCTGGGAAAGCCACTGGTTTATGCAGGTCTTGGTGCCGAGGGTCAAGGTCAGCTTTCCCGTTGGGAAGGTCGCTGGGGCGGTGCAGACAGTGAGTTGGGCATAGGAGACTGAGGTCCTGTCCCTGGAAGTGGCAGCTCGGTGCGGGCAAGAGAGGTGGAGAGCGGGGAGCACGGAGGCCCCCCTGGGGGCGCCCACAGCCGCTGGCTGTTGTGTGGGCTAAGAGAGCAGAGGAAGGATGATTCTTGCACTTTATCTGGATTCTGGGGTGCATGGGCGCTGCCCTCACTTACTGAGACCCTGAACCTGGAGGAGCAGGTCAGGTTGGGGTGAGCTCTTCTTCTTATCCTAGACGAGGTCCCTGAGGTGTGTTGTGATCAGCCACTACCAGGTTTATGGCCCCGGGGTCCGCCTTCTCTTCCATAGGCTGTGAGATGATGGTGGTGTAAAATGAAAAATATTCCCAGAGCCACTGTGGTGCCTCCTAACACAAAGCTGTCTGGCGCTGGGGAGTCTCTGTCTAGAACACTCTTTCCTGCCCCCGCCCCCTCCCCTCTGTCTGGTCACCTCCAGCTGTCTGCCTCCACAGCCCTCCCTCACAGCCTCCTGAGACCCCCACCCTCCCCCGCCCCAGTGGGCCTCGTCCCCTCTGATACATCTTCTGCTGATAGGAGAACACACGTAATGATATAAAATGAATGCACCTACCAAATCAGTGCGATGACGACTTGATTGAAGCCTGTTTTCCTCTCCAGACCGGGTTTCTCGACCTCGGCCCTGCTGACACTTGGAAGCAGGTGACTCCTCTTGGGGAGGGTTGGGCCTGGGCTTGCAGGGTGTTTATCAGTATCCCTGGCCATGCCTGCTAGAGGCCCTGTTGCTCAGTGAGATGCCCGTGATGCCTCCAGAGGCTGCCAGATGTCCCCCGAGGGACAGAAGGACCAGGCTGAGTACATGTGGCTCTGGGCTGTCAGCTGCTGGGAGGAGGGGCCGTCTCTTTGGTCGGAGTTCTTGCCCCCTCCCGTGCCTGGCACATGGATGCTCCCTTAATATTTGGGAATAGAGGATGGACAGCTGGCACCCGGATCCCACAGTTGCTGTGGCCACCTTGGAAAAACCACCCTGATTTCAAAAGAGCCCTGGGTTGGTAAATTTGAGCCTGGAAATCCAGAGTCTTCTCAGCTGAGCGTGGTCTTCTTGCCCTTCTCCGCAATGACTGGTGTCTGGATGTCTGAGTTTCCCACTTCCTGCCAGTTAAAGTGCACCTCCTCTGTTACCACCAAATCACCTCTAAATCACCTCCACCATTCACCGGCCTCCCCCCTACTCTGACCTCTCCTCCTGAGAAAAAGAGGGCGTCCCGGCAGGCACAGGAACCCCCCCCTGCAGGTGGCATTTTAGGGTAATTTGGCGCCAGGCAATCTTGGAGACCATTCAGTCTTCACCTGCAGAGCCCCTGCCCTTTCTAGCTGGCTCCTGCTTGCTTTACTTCAGGGGACGGAGATAAGTGGGGAGTGGGCCCAGTTTTGCTTGACTTAGCACATAACTGGGTGTAATTAGTTCAGAAAGTTCCCAGGGAGTAAGTACAGTGGCTGTAAAGATAATTTAGGCTATGTGTGAGCATTTTAGTTTTAGGAACCTGATAGTTTCCGAAGCCTGAACGGTAGTGCTGACTTTGGGGGTGCCCAGGAGGAAATGTCTGGTTATGTCAGCCATGGTTCTCTGCCGTTCTTTTTTTTTTTAATTATTTTTATTGCGGAAATACTGGTTTACAACACATTATGTGTTTTAGGAGTTCAGGTTCACACCTCTTGAGGAGTATGTGACCGCACCCCAGCCACCGCCGAAGCACCGGGGGGCCTCCCCTTTGCTCCGCCACGTTTCTGGGGACCTCAAACCGGCAGTCAGAATTCTGGCTTTCTTAGGTTCAGTTTGTCTGTTCCCTCTGCTTTGTTTCTGACTGTTGCACATATGAGAGACATTACCCCGGGTTCGTGGCGATGTGCATGGAACTGGAGGGTCACACTAAGCCGAATCAGTCAGAAGGAGAAAGGCAAACTTGGCATGGCTTCACTCTGCTGCTGTGCTCGGGAAGGATCTCAGGGTGCACAGAGGCCCCACGGCACTGGGGGCTGGGCTCATCTCCCTGCTGGGGAGCGGCTTCCCGGCGCGGCTGGGTAAGGTGGGCCAGCCGGCCAGCGCGCCCTTCACTGGGCATCGCACCTTTGCCTCTGGGATTCCAGACAGATGGGCTGGATCCCTTCCTCTCCCACGCAGAGACGCAGCCTTGGGTGGACCTTCCTGGGGAAACCTCCGTGACAGTCAGCGGCAGTCCCGACGTGGCTGTGACAAGACAGCCTCTGACTTAGGACCAGTGCCTGGATTCCTGTTTAAGGAGAGTCTGGAATCGCGGGGCGCCACCCCGGGGGGCAGCAAAAATGTGCCCCTCCTGTTTCTCTGGAGCAGGTTCGTCCTTGGCACGGCTGATGTGTGGGCTGGGTGACTCCTTAGGGTGGAGAGCCCTCTGAGGCACTGTGACACCCCCCCCCCCCAGGTATGACAACCAGAGTGTCCCCAGACAGGTCCAAATGTCCCCTGGGAGCAGTGTCACCTGCTTCCTGCTTGAGAACCATCACTCTGACATAAGGGATGTTCTGTTCCATTCTTGTGCCTTGTAAAGTTGTGGTCACTTGTTTACTCCGAGGGTTTGATGATTTAAGCACAGGACTGGGGACAGAGAGGAGACTGTGTTCTTCACTGTTCCCTTGAGTGACCTTTAAACTCCATCACAAGATGGCAGCAAGACACGTTGGCCAACTGTGTCCATTTTTGGACATCTCTTCACGTTGTATGAGCTGTACCGTCTGGGCAGGTGAGTTAGTTTTTCATCGCTTGTAAAATGCAGTACTGATGCCTGTGTCGGAAGTTGAGGATTCAGCTAGATGTTGAATGGAAAGCTCCAGGTAGCGTTTCCATCAATGAAAGACCACTGTTGTCCTTGAGTATGTAAGTAGATAGCTCACAAATTGTAAGCAAATTGGAACTTTTTAAAAGTTAGCAGTAACATTGATGGTGCTAAAGTAAAATAGCGATAGGGACAGTTCATTTCATTGAGTTACTGTTTTTTTCATTTTTGCATTCCTCTGTGCATGAGGGACCGTGCTGAACACAGAACAGAAGTTAATAAACAGTGATCCCTGCCTTTCAATATCTAACATGTAGATTTAGCCACATAAATAGGTTGAATCTTGTTCCCGAAGACAGAGCTGTCATTTACTTGAAAAACTCAGCATGAAGTGATCTATGGATTATAATGGGGTACAGCGTTCATCTTAGTGTATACACAAGGGGTCCCACTATATTATTTCTCGACTCTTTCTCACTTCCAATGACTACCATTTTTTGTTGCAGTTTCTATGATGCTGTCATTTAACAGCTGTTTTCATGCTCTATCACCTTCTCTGTGCCCCCTTACTACACATTTCCACACATCTAAGTCCCTCACTGCTATGTTTTAATAAACAGAAAGGGGATGCTTGTTTTAAGTAATGACACCCACTACACGAATTTTGAAAAATACGGAATACGATGAGGAACAGTAAGTCAGACTTCTGTTCCCACCATTGGAAATCATTATATACTAGCATCTTGATATGTCTGCCTCATCTTTTTGCGACACCTGTGTATCTTCTTTCCATACTTAATTACACATAGTTTTCTTTTCTCACTTAAGATCTGTTCAGAGGCTATTAACATGGCGTCATGTTTTTTGCAGGTAGAGTTTCTTAGCCTCAGTGATACTGCGCGGATGATGTGACACAATGTCCCTCCTGATTGGGTGTCACTTGTGGGTCAGGTGCTCGTGATTCTTTTGGAATTGTTCCCAGTTCAAATATTAAGGGAGTGGGAAAGGTGGGAATTGGAAAGGGAAGCAATCAGTCAGTGTGATGGTATCAGGGGAAGTCCCTTGCTCAGCCTAAACCCGCTGGGAGCTAGCTCTAGGGCAGCAACTACAGGTTCAGATGCCCTGTGCCACTTGGATGCAGCGGAGCTGGGCTTTTGTATCCCATGCCTGAAGAGAGTGCCTGTCGGTCCCAGGATGAGGACTGGTGTATATAAACACCTGGCCACTGAAGGCCCAGTGGACCCCAACTTCTGTTAATAATCCTCGAAAGGTAACAGGTGCAAACTTTTAACTGCAAGCACAGAACTCAGAGAATAAGTGTCCAGATCTAGTAAAAGGCCACCTGGGGTCCGGTCCTTTGGAATTTAAGCTGGAATGACATTGCAGTTATTTAGTGCAAAGAATATGGCAGTGATTTCACTTCTAGAAATAACTCCACCATAAATATTTCCACCCAGTTTTTTGGATGATTAATTACCTCAGGATTGATTAGTAGCAGGATTTTTTTGATTGTGACAGGTATACACATTTTAAAATGCATACCAGAATTGCCTTTCGGAAATATTTTTACCAATTTACATTTCTAACAGTGCTCACTTTTACAACAATTCAGAGAACGTTGATCTCACCTACAGATTAAGGGCCTGTGGACGTCAGAGAGACTCCCAGAGGCTAGCAAAGTCACGTTCATGGTTCATCTTGGAGAACAGACAGTAAATAATACCTCAAGTTATGATTTTGGAAATGCAACTAGATGCTGTTACAGACAAAAAAAAAAAAAAAGAGATCCTGTATTTTATTAAAGTGCCTGAATTCATGACTGCTTTCTAGTGTGTTTTCTCAAGAACTGAAAATTCAGCTAGATGTGACGTGTTATGTCTACAAAAGGCACTACCATATTTCAGAGATTGAGAACCACTGGTCCCTGTCACTGTAAGGTCTGAGGTGTCTCCTGGCTATTGATTCTTACTTGTTGCATCTCAAAGATTTGTCAACAAGAAAGTCCAGAGAGTGAAATATCAATAAAAAAGGAGAGAGGATATATAATATCCTAAGTTAAACAGCCATAATGACCTTGTCAGCAGACTGAAAAACTTACCTCAGAACCATTGAAGGTCCGGGGGGACATACTTACCCACTCCCATCTCCACCATAATGCAGCCCCACTATTCTCTCTCAGAGACATTGAGACACCCCGGTGTTGTCTTACTCTGTGTCCCAGAGAGTCATAGAAGCTATAAAGACTCAGACGGGGCTTTAGCAAGGTAAAGTGTGGTGTTGGACCCATTTTCTTCGCTTCCCAAATAGCTATTGAAAGGAAAATCAGAGACACTTCAATTTGTGACCATTGAGGAAGACAGGAGAAGAAGCCAGCATTTACTGGGCACTTGCTCCGAGCCAGGTGCTGTACCAGTTACATTCTGTATTTCTGTGTGTCCTTATGGCATTCCCATAACTACCCTTGAAATATAATTTCTAACACGGTAGAGGATTAACTGAGGTTGATAAAGGTTGTGACTTGCCTTGGATCTCTTGGCTAGTCATTGGTAAAACTGGGATTTGAACCTTAGCTTAATTTCCCCTGATAATTAGAGGAAAATAGAGTAAATGCCCCATAATCTTGTATTTTAAGACATACACAACTAATAAAGCCGCAATTGCATTCTTCCTGTCCCTTCCGGAACACCTCCAGAGATTTCAGAGAGAACAATATGTGAGTGGAAGGCATTGGGGTTTTAGGGTTTAACTTCATACCTGTGTCTCTTCATTGAAGGAATCTTTCAGACCTTGTTGTCATACATTTCAGTGGTTGGAAATGGCTGAGTATTTTTAGAAATTTTTAATTTATATTAATTAGTGTCATCGATCAAATGTACATTTTGAAGCCCAATAAAAATTAAGAAAAAAATTCAAAGAGCCTCTCCTCAGTCACCTGAGAAAGCCTACTGCTGCCACGCTGGTTAGCTGGCATTTTCCTGCTGCTTCTTGTACATGTTTTAAAGATGCAGACATTCTGATAACCCTCTGCATCCCCAAGGTATGCCAATGCACTTTTGTTTGTGCCCCCGACTTTATACCTTAAGGGGATGTGGTAGGTGTCAGGGAATGGAGACAGGTTTTGGTGGATGGATCCAGGCACATTTGTGGAGGTCTGAGAGGACAGAGTCCTCCTCTCTCTGTGAAAGGGCCATGTTGGGGGCGGAACCCCTTATTTGTATATTCACAACAGTCGTTTGTAGATGCAGCCTTTATCTCTGCGGGCTCACTCCTGAAGGTCTCTAGAATGCCACTCACCAAGTGCCCTAGGCAGTCAGACCCCTGTCTCTCGGGTCAGTATTGGTGAGCAGCGTCTGGCCTGACCTCTGGGCAACGCGGCCCTTCTCAGACCACTTTGGAGTCTCACGCCCTTTTCCTGCACGTTTATATCTTTGGGAAGCCCTGTCTTGAAAACGTTTGGGAAATGTTATGATTCTGATAGAGCAGCCCTTCCAGAAGAAATGGTGAGTCCCGAGGGAGATTAATAAAGGGACTTACATTCCAAGAACCGGGAGCCTAGAAGCACAGAGCTGAGAAGGATCGCCATACTTTCTCAGGGCTTGAGAAGTGTTGACTTTCATTGAGGAGTGGGGGCTAGCTGTCACCCCTTCCCCCTGAGCCTCTTCCTGACATGCTGCGTGCTAGTTGTTCATTCCAGGTACTTACAGTTATCTCCCTGGTGGCACAGGGTTTAAAGTGTCAGCACTATCAAGCTGTCACCAGCAACTGCAGCATGAGTTTGATCCCCAGCCAGGGAGCTGACCCACATGGCGCAGCAGACCTCTCCTGCCTCACCCGCTGCTCCCTGCAGCAGTGTATTTTAGTGGATCCCAGAGTTCTGCTCCACATTCTGTCTTGCGTGAATCCTCTCACCCCTGCACCTCTGGCCTATACCCCAGCTCTTACATGCAAAAATAAATATTAAAAAAATTATTAGGAGCCGCTTCTTAGGGGGGACTTGATTCAGGAGCTTTACCACCTTCACACGAGAGTGATCCATTTTGACCATTCCTGGCCCAGCTTCTAGTGCTCACCTCACTCCGCCACCTTTTCAGCATCCACTATACTTCCTCTGGGCCATTGGACATGGGCGGCAAACCCGTTCCCACATAAGCAGTGTCCTTTGTAATTTGCATTCCAGTATTTGCATATAGTTCAGAGAGGGCTGTAAATAGATTTGACTTTTCCCATTGTTGTCACCCATCTCCTCATTGTTACTTTAGCGTTTATTAAATGAACATGTTCAGATTGTGGTCTCTAAGTACTGTCTTCCACTGCAAGGAAGCAGAGCTCCCTAGAGAACTGGCTCCTTCCTCCTGGGACAGGAAGTGTGCAAAATGAGCCTGAACATCTTGTCAAACCAAAAACAAGGAAGGCATTGACACCGCCAGGTGGTGAGAAAGACTCGGGAGCCAGCCCGGAGAGACTTGTTTTGAACATCAGTAAGAATAATAAAATATTAGTGGGTCAAGACTCTTAGACTGTGTGGGAAAACGTGAGTTCATGATTATCCCAAGTGAACGAACTAAGAAATTGGGGTAAACGGCTCATTATTTCGAGAATGTAGGGGATGGTTCAAGCATTTTTTTTCTTGCCATTGTGAATCAACCTGAACCTCAGAGTACCCTGGGAAGTTTATCTTTATAATTTTTTTAAAGATTTATTTATTTATACATACAAGCTGGGGTACAGGCCAGAGGCGTGGGGCGGCAAGAGGGTTCACCAGAAACAGAGTGGGGAGCAGAACAGGCAGATCAGAAATCTACTGCTGAGGGGAGCAGCGGGCGAGGCAGGAGAGGTCTGCAGCACCATGTGGGACTCTCCCCCGCCGGGCGTCGAACCCGCATAGCGAGCTGCCGACAGCTCCACAGCGCAGCTCTCAGCCGCTGCACCACCAGGGAGGCCCCGGGGAAGTTTATCTTTAGTAGGGGTTTTCCATATCATCAATGAAGAGGGAAGTGAGAAGTACAGGAGCACCCTGGGGAAACCCCTAATAAAACAATGCTCTTGGTCAGTGGCCATGAGTGGCTGCTGAACCCACAAAAGAGATAAGATGGCCGCTGACTCCTGACTGGCGCAACACCTCCGTCTCATGCTTGCAAAAAGGTGTGAATTTGAGACTGAGCAACCTCTAGAGCAGAGGCAGCAAACTTCCTATGAGGAGACATGGTGGTTCTGTCCTCGCCACAGTCTCTGTGGCACCCCTGACTGCCCAGGTTCTCGGAGGGGCATAAGTGAGGCCAGAGCTGGCCCAGGAGCTGGGGTGCAGACCGCTGCTCCAGGTTAAACTTTTAGTTTATAGGAAGGGACAGGAGATCTTGTTAAGTAGCATCACATGGATGCAACTAGTGGCAAAATCTAGACTGGGAAACAGCACAGGGCAAGTAACCTGGATGCTTCAGCAAAAAAGGTCCAAGAAAAAAAGATAAAAACATAGCAATTAGGGGAAGATTAATAAAAGGCGAGAGACATGTCAACCAGTTGCAATGTGTGGGTCCTAATTTAAATAAACTAAGAAAATTCGAAGACAATCAGGAAAATGTGAACACCATAGATATTTAACATATCAAGGAGTTATTTTGGAGTGGGTGGGTGTATATTTCTTAGGTTGAGAGTTATGTGTTGAAAATATGTGGAATCATATTTCATGATGTCTAAATACTGGGTGCTGGGGGTTCATTTTATTTTGGCCTTTATTTGAAATATCTCAGAACATTAGGTTTTTTTAAATATGTGCATTTTACCAAATACATTTTTTAGAGAGTGAGAAGGGATAGAGTATTTTTCCCTTTGTCAGATGCTGCTGATAAACCTCCTGAGACAGATGTGATTCATTTGGCAGAGATTTGGAGACAAAAGTCTTTCAGTGTGTTCCTCCCCAAACTGTTCACATACCACTTACTTGTTCTACTAAATACTAAGTCGAGTTGACAGACATCATTTATCATTTGAGCAAATGTATTTTTCATCTACTCATGTAGATGGCCTATAGAACGTATGTTGGATTTTATTTTGCAAAAAAAGAATGTACTAGATTGAAACCAGATTCATCATCTGTGACTGATACTAGTTCCCTGTGGCTTCACCTGTCGACAGGTGTGCAGGGGCCTGGGAGAGGCAGTGCAGGTGGTGGCAGTAGGCAGAGGCAGCAGGAGCCAGGGACCCTGGCACCCCTGGAAAGCAAGCCCCAGCCCCCCCTCCCCACCAGAACTCCTGTTCTTTTTCCTTTTTTCCTGAGAATTATGCTGAATCCAGATGTATGTGACATCTACCTTTTCGTTGCTTATGGTATTTTTAGAACACCTTGTATTGCAAGCCAAATGCTTGAGCAGCGGGACATGTCCCAGGTGCCAGCCTCTGGTTCCAGTGGCCAGGTGGGAATAAGACAGCCGTGGGCACAAGGCTGCAGCTGTCCCTGCTCCCCGCCTTCTGGAGCTTGCAGCCGCGTTGGCAGGCACAAAAACATCCTTGAGAACCAAAATGAGAGAGGCATATAGAAATTGCTGTGGGAATTCAGAGATAGGGGTGCAGATCCCTGGGGACAATGAGAAAGCTCCCCCGGGCCAGGGAAGGAGCCGGGGAGGCCCTGGCTGCCACTGGTGGGGGACTGGGGGGACAAGCAAATGCCTGGGTACCTTGGACATGGCCCTTTAAGAGGAGGGCTGGGAGCGCGCAGACTGCTGACCTCCATAGCCTGGAGAGGGAGGGTTTTTCAGGTTCTGAACAGTCCAGTGACTACGGACAGCCAAGCGGGGAGTCTGGCACTGAAATTCAGAGAGCTCTTGAGGATTGGGGCTGCGGGGTTGAGGCTCGTGGGTGCTGGCGTGATGCTGGAAAGCTTGGGGGCCTTGGAGTATTTCTCTGTAATCTGCTATGGGCAAGTGATGTGCTTACAAATGTAGGATGCCCTCGAGGCTGGCATCTGTCAAACTCCTGCCCGCTATTTGCCACACCCGCTCTCACCGAGAGCTCCAGGTAGCAGCCTCCACCCTGGCAGAAGGGCTGTGGTAATGGAGCTAGGACACGTGGGGTGAGAGAAACTCATACTCAAGAGGATATGCTCGTGGGGGTGGTCTTGTTTATGGGTTCAGGATCTCCCTCCAATCACTGTGCAAATGAGAGATTTTTTTTTTCACCGTTAGGGAGAGAGTGTCAGGAAATGGAAATGTTGAGGTAAAACCAACTGGATGTTGAAACACATTTATGACCTTCCGTGTTGACACAGCAGCACCAGTGAGCTCTTGGGTACCATCCTCCTCCCCTCTTTTTTGTAAGTTTCAAAAAACCTTTGGAAGATTTTGTAATTTTTCTTAAGAGTAAAAATAACCAGAAGGTCATCATGTTCTGGCCATGGGGATCTGCTTGTTCTAGAGATTAAGTATTTCAAAACCCGAAGCTCCAGCAGTCAGCTCACGTGAAAGATTGTCCATTTGGAAACGAGTTAGTATCAATATTAGGAGTTTTAGACACCTACAGTGATTTATGGATAGGCACCCACTTTGCCGGCTACTGAACTTTGGAAAGAAGCAGAGCTGAGTCTTAGACATGAACTTGAGCCAGGTGAGTTGGGACCAGTGAGCATTTAGCCTGGGAAACTGAGGCCAGGAAGAAGTTCTCCCCAGGACAAGGATCACAACAGCTGATTTCAACCTCTGCATAGCTCAGACCCCCCCACCCCACATCTCCCTTGCACTGCTCTAGAAAATTGCAGGGACATCCCTCAAAATCTTCCCAGAATGCAAGAAACCAAGAAAAAACATCCATGGCAGCCTTTTCCCCGCTTCATAATGAAACTGTTCTTTTAGCCAAAACTCATCAACGAGCCAAATGGTGCTAAATCAGATGGCTGTTTACGAGGGAGCCTGTCCTGCCTGACTTGGGACATTGGACTGTGCAGTTTCTCTCTGCTACTGGTCCCTTCTGTTTCACAATCTTCTGCTTAGAGCTACATAGCGGCTGGGTGAATCAACTTGAAGGTCTCAGAGGCAAAACCAACATGATGTCCTCTATGCCTCATGAGGGTGGGGACTCAAATATTTACTCAAACACTTGCCAGCCTAAGAGGATTCCTTCCGGAGGGCTGGGGATGGCAGGTGCCAACATAGACGACAACCAGAGTCAGCCCTGCAGGTGGAATTGGTGGCTTGAGTCGGGCCATGTATAACAAAGACTGTACAGACTATTGCATATGTATGATAGCTTCATGGTGTTTTTTTTTTAATATTTATTTAGTTATGCATACAAGCTGGAGTGTAGACCAGAGGTACGGGGTGGTGAGAGGATTCACCAGAGACAGAGTGGGGAACAGAACAGGCAGATCGGCTGAAGTACACTGCTGAGGGGAGCAGCGGGCGAGGCAGGAGAGGTCTGCTGCGCCATGTGGGAAATTCCCTGGCCAGAGATCAAACTTGTGCTGCAGTGGCTGTGGATAGCTTCATAGTGCTGCGCTTAAGCTGTTGCACCACCAGGGAGGCCCCGCCTCATGGTACATTTTAAGAAGGACACTGATTTCTGAGAGAAAGAAGGGTGGACACCAGCGCTGACTTTTAGATGAAATGAGTGGAGCTCCGGGAAGGAGGATGGGAAAGCTCTCCGGTGTCCAGCAGACTGAGGGAAACCAGGGGATTGTCATGGAATCAGGGCCCAGCTCAGGTGCCAGAGCCAAGACAGGCCGCTCCGGCCCAGGACAGACCCGAGTCCCAGCGTATGTAGGTCGCCGACGTGTTCCGCATTTAGACGGGCTGCACTGACACGTCTTACTAGGAGGCTCTGGAGAAACTGAATGTTCGGAATTGCTTCCTCTATGCTGGTTTCACAACCTGTAGGGACATTGCCACATCCCCTTGGATGAGTGTCTCCCGGCTCACCTGGTGTCCCTGCGTGCGTGTTGTGGGGCTGAGCAGGCGGGGCCCTGCCTTGGCTGAGGTTCTTTCCCACTCCAGTGTGCTCTGTCTGGGAAAGTGGGACTAATGGTGAGACTCGGGACTAAATACAAGGCTTGTCTTGGTCACCCCAATAAACACTGTTCTGATGCAACCAAAAGTAATAGAATTAGCAAGTGCTCCTCTGCCTGCAGGTTCAACCCCATGTGCTCTTTATTGAACATCTACATGACCAGGGATGTGAAGTAGAACAAGGACATAGAAACACCCCAAAACAGGGTTGCCTGTTGCTGCCGGCCCCCTTTCTTATTTATTTATTTATGCATATGTAGACCAGAGGTGGGGTGGGGGGGTGAGAGGATTCACCAGAGACAGAGTGGGGAGCAGAACACACGGATCTACTGAAGTACACTGCTGAGGGGAGCAGCGGGCGAGGCAGGAGAGGTCTGCTGCACCATGTGGGAATCTCCCGGGCCGGGAGTGAACTCGCATCGCTGCTGCCGACAGCTGCACAGCGCCCCGCTTAACCGCTGCGCCACCAGGGAGGCCCTATCGCCGTTTATTTTCTGTCTCCCCTGCGAATGCCAGCTCCAGGAGGTCTTGACTGGCTTATTTATATTGGATGTCTACCTACGACTTAGACAAGCACCTGGACTTAGACAAGTACCTGGCACACAGTGGAGACTCTGGAGACTGGTTCAGTTGCATGAGGGGTAGTTATGGGAATTGAGCACCGACTAGAATGGTGTCTGGCATGTGGTTGAGCTCCCCCAGGTGGAAGGCCCGTCTCCTCACCCCTGATTGCGCTCCACTGCCTGTCTTACCAAGAGCACACTCAACTATGGTAAATCAGATCTGCTTGAGTATTAAGTTGTCCCTCCCGAGGTGTTCATTTAGATAGAACTGAAGTTGTCATTTCTGATTTCGCAGGTTGTCCTGGCCGGAAGGAACCATGACTTGGCACTTTCCCTTCTTCCTCGTGGCCTCTGTGACCCTGCCCTCCGTCTGCTCGCAGTTCAACTCTCTGGCTCTGGAGGAGCTGGGCTCCGACACCGGCATCCAGGTCTTCAACCAGATCGTCAAGTCCCGGCCCCATGACAACATCGTCGTGTCCCCCCACGGCATCGCGTCCATCCTGGGGATGCTCCAGCTGGGGGCCGACGGCAGGACGAAGAAGCAGCTCACCACGGCCATGAGATACGGGGTGAACGGTGCGTGCCCTGCGCTCTGCACTGCGGCGGGCAGGGCTGCTGGGGCTGCGTCTCGAGCTTCCTTGCTGGGTCTCTGACCCAGCCCCAAGCAGCCGTCTCTGCAGTCAGTGGGGGCTTGGTGGTGGCCGGCACGCTGGGGTTCAGCACCACCTCCTCTAAAGGGCAGATATGTGGCGCTGGAAGTTAGGGGAACTGGACTTTGGCCTCTGCTCTGTAGGTGTGGGGTTCTGCATCAGTCACTCGATCCCCAAATCCACAGCTTCCTCATCTGCATGCTGTAGTGCCAAAGCATGTGTTATAGCTGTGAAGGGGCTTTGGAAACCTGTAAGCTTCGGGGGTGGGCACGTGTGGTTGGGGGGTGCACAAGGAGACCTGTAGACCGCAGTGGGCACGTGGATGCACCTGGGGTTGAAAGTGCATGGAGGTGCACACGCAGAGTCAGCTGAAGGAGGCCGGGGCTGTGCAGCCGAGTGTCGTGGCCGTGGCACATCCTGACGTGACGTCCAGGTGGAGACACAGTTCTGCTGTCACGCGAGACATTGCCACTGGCAAAATGGGGGAGGTACCCGGGACCGCCCGTGCATTGTTTATACATCTTCCTGTGAATCTCTATTGTCTCAAAATAAGCTGACACAAGATTTTCTCAAGTAAAGCCCAGTGGAAAAGATTTTGTTGGCTCGAAAGAAAGCCGTTTCTTTTTCTTTTTAAAAAGATTTATTTATTTATGCATACAAGAACTGGGGTGCAGACCAGAGGAGCCCAGCTCCTCCAGAGCCAGAGGTAGAGGAGTGAGAGGATTCACCAGAGACAGAGTGGGGAGCAGAACAGGCTAATGACCTCTGGTAACCTAGGAGCTTTGGGCTCCTGGCCCCGCTGTTTGCTTCCACTTGGGCTTTCTTGCTCAGGGTCACCTGGCGCCCTGCTGGGGACCCACCCCAGGGTGGCCCTGAGCACAGCACATGTCACATCTCAGTCTAGTGACTTTATCGGAAAACCAGGGAGTTTCCCTACCAGGTTCCTCCATTCCTGCTGGCTGCCAGGTTCCAGGGGGCTTGACCTCACTGTGCTGGGAGGGGAGGACAGAAAGAGATTTGTGGGCTCCCTGCCTGGCTCTGCTCACCCCCGTTGACTGATGTTGGGGTGCCCAGGAGCTGCCAGCGCTCTGTGCCTCTGCCCTGCACTGGGACACGGCACTGGGCGCACACGTGAGCCTGCGGTGTGTTCCCATGATGGGGCGTTAAGGGACAAGGTCTTAGACACCGTGTCCTGCCCTTGCTGGGAAGTTCAGAAAACTGGCAGTTTACAGCTTCCTGATGAATCACCGCCAGAATTGGTGGCCTTTCCTTATGCCCTCCAGGCCGTCAGCCAAACGGATTCCAAAAGAGCAACAGGATCACTGTGGTTCGTTTTACGCAGTGTTGCCACAGTTCTGGTGATGCTGGCCTGCTGGCAACTCCTCCCCCGGCCCCTTTGTCAAATTGCCAGCGGTGGGTTGTGCTGTATGTTGTACCTTTGGTTCCCAGGACAGACTCGTTTCTCACCACCTTGGTTCGGGCTCAGCCTCGGAGGACCCACGATGATGACGCGTGCTCTCATTCAGGGTGAAGGCAGGACGGTTGGGGCAGAGGGGGAGGATCTGTCTGACCTCCCTGCAGACAACTGGGGACTTGGTAGAGGCTGTGTGACCAGAAGGGATAAGGACTGGACCAGGACACAGCGGGGTCAGGAGAGGCCTTGCCCTGGGCTGAGCCACCTCTGTGGCCCAGGGGCCACTCATCCTGCACTTACTTAAAGAGACGCGGGCCAGGGACAGGTGGGGTCTTTCGGAGACCAGCTAGGTGACACCTGACGTTTTAGGACAGTGTCGTTTTGAAAAGACCCCAAGAGAATGAGACGGGCCCTCAGTTTGAGCTCTCTGTAGAAACACATTTCATCCTGGCAACTTACTTCCTTTTCCCTGCTCTAAAACTAAATGGAGCATGTATGAATGGCCGTGTAAAAGAAAGCTTACGTTGCCATAAAATTAACTTTTTGAGCTTGATTCAGACTAAAAATCACATTGCGCTTGGATGGTGGCACATGGCGATATATGGATGGTCTTTCCAATGCTTATTTTACCCATTTTTTTCCCCCAACATGGAGAAAAGAAATCGCATTGCTAAATCTTTGGTGAGACACCAGGTAGTGCTTTAGATGGCTAAGAAAAAAGAGTGGAGGAGATTTCTTTGGTTGACCCCTCCCGGGCTGTGTCAACTCATGTGGGAGCAGCCAGGCCCCGCTGCTCCGCCCGGGGTGTTTCCGGGAAGCACTGGCAGTGCCTGGAATGTACCTGCTTCACCAGAAGCACAGCTGATGTTTAGGGACTCTCCATGTTGTACTTCATCTGCCCCCCGCCCCCTTCTTATCACAGGCCACCGAGGAAGCAGAAGACTTCGTCTCTTGTTACTCCTACTTATCTTGTTGACACTGTTTTTATCTGTCAAACTATATAAAAGATTTTTTTAGTCTTTTGGACTTTTTAGTCAGTGGATGAGGGCAGAGGGTCGTTGTTGGTCTGGGGTGTGGGGTGATGCCTGAAGGGGCGCACACTCATCGCCCCAGATCATAGGCCACGGTGAAAACCAACCGCACTTCAATTAAAAATCACAACGAAGGACTTTTCCAGATTCTTGCGGAAACACTGCTGCCTCCTCTCGTTCCCTCCAGGCGTCGGCAAGGTGTTAAAGAAGATCAACAAGGCCATCGTGTCCAAGAAGAACAAGGATGTTGTCACCGTGGCCAACGCCGTGTTCGTGAAGAACGGCTTCAAGATGGAGGCGCCCTTCGTGACCCGGAACAAAGACGTGTTTCAGTGCGAGGTCCGCAATGCGAACTTCGCGGACCCCGCCTCCGCCTGCGACTCCATCAACGCGTGGGTGAAGAACGAGACCCGGGGTGAGTGGGAGCGCCCTGGGCCGTTTGCTGCGCCGGGCGGGCTGCTGACGGGCGTCTGTGAGGGCGGCGGCGGCGGCGGCGGCAGCGTGAGGCCTGGGCCGGGGCGAGGGGGTGCGATATCCTGGACCCCGGACTGCCGCCCCTCCTGGCAGACCGGCCCCCAGGCCTCCCACATGCGGGGTTTTCTCCTGGACCACGAGCTGCAGAGCAGAGTGCACCCCGCTGGCCCTCCCACTTCGCTGCCCCGGCCTTGCCTCTGTGGGCGCCCATGTTCTTTCCTTCCTGCTTTCCTTTTTTTTTAAAGATTTATTTATTTATTTTTATTTATACATACAAGCTGGGGTACAGGCCAGAGGCGTGGGGTGGCGAGAGGGTTCACCAGAGACAGAGCAGGTAGCAGAACAGGCAGATCAGAAATACACTGCTGAGGGGAGCAGCGGGCGAGGCAGGAGAGGTCTGCCGCACCATGTGGGACTCTCCCTGGCTGGGCGTCGAACTCGCTTGGCCGCTGCCGACAGCTCCATAGCGCAGCGCTTAACCGCTGCGCCACCGGGGAGGCCCTTCCTTTTTTATTTTTTTTTTAAAGATTTATTTATACATACATACAAGCTGGGGTACAGACCAGGGGTGTGGGGCGGCGAGAGGGTTCCCCAGAGACAGAGCGGGGAGCAGAACAGGCAGATCAGAAACACACTGCTGAGGGGAGCAGCGGGTGAGGCAGGAGAGGTCTGCTGCGCCATGTGGGATTCTCCCCAGACGTAGAACTCGCATCGCTGCTGCCGACAGCCCCACAGCGCTGCGCTCAACCGCTGCGCCACCAGGGAGGCCCCCTTCCTGCTTTCTTATCTGCCCTCCCCCTCGCCATCCTGCCTGTGGCTTCTGTACTTTGCAAAAAAGCTCTTCTTGGGGGCCAGTTGGCCTATTCTCTGCTCCTTCGTTATAGCCTCTCGGCAGTACCTAACAGTATCTGGTCACCTGCGCCCCTTCTCCAGTTACCAGGCAGGGGTGACTTCTGCCCTTGGTGTTTTAACCCTGTACACCTGTCAGCTAGAGGTCCAGGTAGAGACATTCCGGAGAGGGAGGGCCAGAACCTAGAGGAAAGCACCAGCTGGAAGCACAGTGGGCTGGGGACCCTTTTCAGAGATGTCGTGGGGAGGCCAGCAATGGAGCCTTAACACGTCCACCACCCAGTGACCCCACGACCAAGCTCGGGGACACTCTGGAGTGTGAGGTCGTGTTCCTGAGTCACATCAGGCTTTCCTGGGACCTGTACTCAGAGTGCAGAGCCTGTTCTGCGTTAAAGCAGGTTCTCCCTCCTTTGGCCTCTGCTGTAGTCACCAGACTGTCCACAAATGTTTGGCAGCTCTTGGGGTAACTAGGGAGAGATGGACACAGAAGGCCTGCAGGGTGGGGGGAGCCAGGCCTCTTTGGTGAGCCCCCAGCATCCCTTCTCACCAGGGGTGGTGCCATCCAGACTGCCGTCTGGAAACCACAGTCAGGGAACCTGCCTGTGTGGGGTGTCGCGTGGTTTTGGGGAACCTGTGTTGGGAAGCAGAGGCACTCAGTTGCTGGGTGGCTTTGACCGTGGCCTGTCCCTGTACCCCCGTCTTCACCCCCATAACAGTCATATGAGTGGCCTGCACACTGGACAGCTCTCAGAGCACTTGAGCATGTGCCCTCGGGGTGAGCTGCCCCGTTTCTCCAGGGGAGGGCGAGTCGAGTGCTTCTCAAGCCTTCAGACCCTGGCCCCTGTTCGTAAACAAAGATGTGGAATATGCTTTCGGAATGGATTAGTCACTTACGGAAGCTTTGCACACATACCCAGAATTTTAAAAAAGGAATAGAATGTCAAATTGTAATAGGAGAAAAACAAGTCATTTCTGTACGCAGTTCTGTGGGTCTGCCCTCGAGGCCCCTGCTCCTGAGTGCATAGCAAAGCAGTCACGTTCTTGGAATAATTGTGACCTGACAGCCACAAAATCAAGACCAGGAGAGATGTTTGTGCGCCAGTGTTGTGAAGCCGCCACCTGCATTTCCCGTGTCGATGCAGTTGTTTCTGAAACGGTGCAAACCTCTTGGTATTACCATTTCCAAACTGAGTGAGTACAGGCACCCCTGCATTTGCATGGGGCTCACATGCCTGGCAAATTCAGTGTAAAAATTTATACTGGAAAAAAAATAATGCAAAAAAAGATACTTTGTGCTTACACGCGAAGAGCTAGGTTTTGGGTTCAGACACCCATGAGTGTTTGAATATCCTGAATATCCTGTGGGTGTTGGGACTATTTTGAACATCACTGGGCAAGTCGCATCTCTGGCCACTGCCCACTCAACCAGAAAGGCTCCCACTGATTGCCAAACAGTCCCCTTGGGGTGAAGTGCCCCCTGAGAGATACATGCCTCTGTGACCGGGCTCAGGGAACTCTGCGATGCAGAAGACTGCCTCTTCCCACCCAGGGAGAGGGCACTTCCTGTCCTGCAGAACCTGGGAAAGCAAGCCCTGTCCAGTGCGGTGGGCATGTGGCCTGCCCAGCTAGCCTGCCCCGCCTGCTGCCCTGCAGCCTCAGTCTGCCCTGCACACTCTGCTCCAGCCACATGGCCTCCCTCGTGGCCCCAGGAATGCATACCCTCTCAGGTTGCAGGCCCTCCCATGAATCCCGCTCCCCTACTCTTTCCTCCTCTTCCCGGTATTCAAGCCTGTTCACTCACTCACCAGCACGTGATTGGCATATTAGTTAAAAGCACAGGTTCCCAGTTAAATGTCAGTTCTGCCGCTTACTGGCTGTGTAACGGTGGGCAACTTACTTGCCTCTCTGGCCCTCAGAGTCCACATCTACCTCTACTAAGTTAGGACAACATTGAGGTTGTTGTGAGAACATAAATACGATAATGGCAATAAGCACACAAAGCATTTAGCAAAGTGTCTGGCACTGAGAAAATGTTCCACAAGTCGAGTTATTTTTATAGCCGTCAGCTTAAGTAACAAAGCTTCCTCAAGGGCCCCGGCCCTCCCTGGCCCCGCTGACCGTCAGATCGCCCTGGTATTTGTTCAGAAGCCCTGCGTTCTTGCCCTTCAAGGTAGCTGGACAGTTGGGGCTTTCCCCTTGTCCAAGACATTTGTGTCTGCCTGCACCGCCGTCCAGTCCACACCTCTTTGAGGGCAGGGCTCATTTTTTGATTTGCTTTCTTACCCCGCAGAGTCCTTGGCACATGGAAGTAGGCATCCCAGAGGCGCCAGGCGGGTGGGTGGAGCATGGGCACATGTTGATGGCAGTTACTGATGGCAAACTCTGCCCATCTTACCTTTCTCTCTTTAGCCTTGGTATTTTTTCACGCTCCCTTATTCTAGCTTTGTTCCTACCAGTGGCAACGAGAGGCTTTATGTATCTCTGCAAGAAAGATCTGAAGCGATTCATTCAGATATTTACTGGGCACTGAACACAGAGCTGGACTTGATTTAAAAAATGAAACAATGACCTGGTCCTGGCTCTCGGCAGTTAGTTCATAGTTTCCTTGGGGGAGAAGGTCTCATGACGTTTGCTAGAATAAAGTACCGTGTGTGTGATGGTGTTCAGCTCTGGGCTTCGGGATGCTCCTGGAGGTGGGAGGAAGGTTGGAGAAGGTGTGTAAGAAGAGTTGTGCCTTAAAGGCCAGCTGGGGTCGGGCTGGGTAATGTTTGCAGCACAGGAGAGAAACAACATTCACCATCGGGACTCGCGTCTAAGGAGCTTGCTTTGCTGGAGCACAGAGTTCTAGCTTCCTTCCTTCCCACCGGACAGAGTCTGTTCCCAGAGGCAGCCTCCTGTGGAAGGCTGGCCATTTGTTTATAGTGCATGCATTTGCCTTACAAGCCTTATGGAAGTGGCGTTGGCGCCCCCTTGTGTAAGTAACGAGCAGTGATGAAACCTACTGAGCGTGTGGTGGGGAAGCCGCCTCCGCCAGGTTTCTCTTAACAGTCTGTTTATTGTGCATCGAATTTCGTGCTTCATTTAGGACTCCAAGGTCTCTCTGCTGAATTAGACATTCAGGTGCCTTCAGAAAACATTGGCTTTACTCTCACCTTTTAAATTATTATTACTTATATTACTCATTACAATTTAAAAAAAATATGCTTAGGCTAAATGTTACTGTGAGCTAATTTTTTATAGTTGAGGGTATTAGTGATCTCTCTTAAAGCTCGCATACACAGAGTCTTCAAAGACCGAGCAAAAGGAACCTAAGAGAAAAACCAAAGCTTCAAACACCTAGAGCAGCACAGAAGGCTCTTCTTGGCCTCAAAGAGCATCCAGAAGCTGGAGCAGTTATGTTTGCTCTGATGTTGGCAAAGAGCATTTTCCTCCAAAATTACTTCCTCTTCTCGCATAGACACCCGTTTCTTTTTATTCTGTAATATTAGCACCTAGCTGAACCCCAGTTTTCCTGAAAACTCTTCTTTGGTTCAGAGACCAGACGATAACCTGGGATTCCAAACCAGCGCCCACCATTTCTAAAATCGTAAGAAACCCTGAGCATGTCTCCTTGATCACATAACACGGCTGAAGTGGCCCTTTGCTCGTGACTTGGATTCAGTCAGCCCAGTGTCTCCCAACACACGACACAGGAGCTGCTTCCCTTGTGGGGACCCCCAGCCCTCCCCACCGCCCTGAGTGTCCTTTAGTAGCAAAAGCGGGGAAGCCAATCAAGAATTACTATTAAGATGAGTAGCATTTTCTAGAACATTTGGCTAGAGGGAAATAGTCATGAAAGAACTTCTTGATGAAAAGTTTGGGCGTTTCCAGACAGAGGCTCTCTAGAGTCTGGTCTGGTTCTCTGATTATAACATGCCAGCTGTCATTTTTAGTGAGGAAAAATAAACCAGACGTAACAACCAGTGTTGTCCAGAGTTTCCCTGCAAACTCTTTTTGAAATGTCTTTGCTTTTTCACTCTGCATGCTCAGCAATAGCTCTGCCCATCCTGAGTCTCCTGCTCCTCTTTTCTTTGCCGTCCCAGGGATGATCGACAACCTGCTCTCCCCAGACCTGATCGACAGCGGGCTCACCAGGCTGGTCCTGGTCAACGCCGTGTACTTTAAGGGCTTGTGGAAATCCCGGTTTCAGCCTGAGAACACCAAGAAGCGGACGTTTGTGGCGGCGGACGGGAAGGCCTACCAGGTGCCCATGCTGGCCCAGCTCTCCGTGTTCCGGTGCGGTAAGTGGGCGCTCGGTGACACCCGCTCTAGAACCAGCCACAGAAGGGCCCTCCGCGCTTCCTCTGGGTTCCAGAGCACACCTGACTTTCTGTTTCTGACAGAGGGAAGGGAAGGAGAGGATTTTTGAATAGCGCAGGGTAAGTCATTGCATTTTTTGCAGTGGGCCTTTGCTCATAACTTGAACTCAATCAGCCCAGTGTCTCCCAACACCACAACACAGAAGCTGCTTCCCTTCTGGGGAATTATTCCTTTATTGTAAGATTTTTATTTATTTTATTTTGCACAGAAGAACTGGGGTGTAGTCCAGAGATGTGGGGGTGAGAGGATTCGCCAGAGACAGGGTGGCGCATTCTACTGAAATACACTGCTGAGGGGAGCAGCAGGCGAGGCAGGAGAGGTCTGCTGCGCCATGTGGGTCAGCTCCCTGGCCGGGGATCAAACTCAGGCCGTCACGGTGGTAGCGCTGAGGCTTAACCCCCAGGCCACCAGGGAGGTCCATCCAAAGGCTCTGTATTAATATATGACACATATTGACTCTTAAGTTGAAAATTTTAAAATGAAAGGGCAATTCACAAAATAAACAGGCACTAAACCTAGGAGAGGATTATCAGTTCATCAGTAACCATCTGACTTTACCAAATTAGAAATGAAAATAAAATGAGGTTTCTTCTCCTTTGATGAGATTAGCAAACATTCTGGAGATTGACAAACCTGGCTCTGGAGCGGGGCAGTGAGACCTGGGAGCACTGGGCTTTGGGTCTGCACAACTTTCTAGAGCCTTTGACCCAGCAGCTCCATCCCCGTGAATTTACACTGAGGATAATCACACACAAGCCCCAAACAGAAGCTGGGTGCATGCATGCAGCTGAGTACTCAGGTCTTTAGGTTTAGAAAGATGACAGTTCACCGCATGTGTATAAAATACTTTCTCTGTGTTGAGATGTCTGCAGAGACCTGTGCTGGACAATGTCCCATAAAATGTTAACAGTGATAATATTTTAAGTGATTACTTCTGTCTATATTGGAATTTGAAAAAAAATTAATCATCATGTATCAGTTTTATAGTCAGGGAGGGAAATGACCCATTTCTGCTGTCATGCCCACAGCCTGGATCACTAAGTCAGGTGATTGTCTTTGAAATCTGGTTTCATTAATGCACTTACGATATGATATAAATCAATCTTCTTTTTCCTCCAAAATTGAGCCTTCTCTCTCCACTTTATACCTGGACAGGTGGGTCCCAAATATCACCTTGACTTATCCAGTGTACATTCATTAGCTTGAACATTTTCCCAGCCTCCTCGTTCTTTAAGCTAAGGGATGACTCCGGTGAGGGACACGATAAACAGTCACTTTCTTTCCCACTTATCATTCACTGAGCTGCTGGATAAAATTTTGTCATTCACTCAGTATATTTTTGCGAAAGGATAATAGGTGTTTAAAAGCCCTGGGGAACATTATCGTGCTCAGCCACTGAGAATAACAAAGGCTCTTTGTGCCCAAAGCCCGTGCCCACTCCCCGCCACGCCCCAGCCCTGCCACCCCAGGAAGACTCGTCAGATGCCTCATGCCCACCAGCTTGGCTCCAGAGCAGGGCTGTTTTATTTCAGCCCAATCTTTGTGCTCATCTGCACTCTAATAATAAAAAAATAGATGGAAGGGGGGCCTCAGTCACTATAGGTCGGCTCTGTAGATGAAAAAATAAACAAGTGGGCCTTTCTGGTGGTGCAAGGGGTTAAGTCTCAGTACTATGCAGCTATCAGCAGCCACTGCAGTGCAAGTTCCATCCCCAGCCAGGGAGCTTCCCACATGGCGCAGCAGACTTCTCCTGCCGCTCCCGCTGCTCCCCTCAGCAGTGTATTTCAGTCGATCCACCTGTTCTGCTCCCCACTCTGTCTCTGGTGAATCCTCTCACCCCCTATATCTCTGGCCTACACCCCAGCTCTTGTATGCATAAATAAATAAATCTTAAAAGAAAAAGAAAAGAAAAAATAAACAAGTTAGGAAAGACTAAGATGCGCGGGTTGCAGAGACATCCCAGACAACATTAAGTGACTGCGGGAGCGGGACATGCTTTTCTTGAGTGTAGAGCATGTTCCCAGAGAGGGAGCCGCATCTCTGGTAGCTCCTCCCTGAAGAACGGATTTGTCTAACAATACACGTGTGTATTTTACAGAAGGTAATGCACAAATGCATTCTTGTCAAAGATTCCAGCTCCATAAAGCTGCAGTGGACAGGGTCTGTTCCCTTGGCCTTTTCTGCTTCAGGTTTTCCTTTCTCCACCCTCTTCCATCCTGTTCTGAACCACCAGGAGGCTGCATTGTGGGCTCCCTCTCCCTGGCATTCTGTTGGGTTAGTTTGTGGGGGGACAAGCAGGTGGTAGAGTAAGGGCCTCCCCTGCCCAGTCACCTGCAGTCACCAGGGCTGCTTCCTCCCTCTACCAGCAGGGAGTGCCCAAGAGCCCCTTCTTTCTAGGTCACTACTCCTTTCCCCGGCATCCCCTTCCTCCCCTCCAGCCAGCGCCCCCTGCTGGGGCACAGCAGATTCTAAGTAAGAGGAAGTTGTTACTTCCCTGGCCAGGGGGGACCCTAAACCTCTGTTGACTTAAATAAGCTGCGCCAGGCTGCAGTAAGTGGGTCTATTAAAGGATCCAGGCTGAGGGCTCCAGCCCAGGAAGACTCCAGAGAGCTCTGGGAAAGCTGTCGGAATTCTGAGCTCAACACGAGAACTTTATACAGTCCGCAAGGAAAAGAGCTGGCATTTTCAAGGATCTTTGCAAAGTTCAGGCAGGTGTCTGCTTAATCGCTCTCTTTGATGGTTCCTGTGCACTCAGGAAAACAGGGGGGGTTGTTAAAATGTACCCTATCTATTTAGAGCTGTATGCACCGGGACCTGGAAGGTGTAGCAGTGTTGTAGACCTTGAAGTCTTCCTGCGCTTGAACTTGCTGATTTGCTAGAGAGAGTTTTGTTGCTGCTGACACAGCTTGTTCACAAGGCCCTTCCATTCTTGCCTCTTTGTCTTGCACCCCTTGTTCCTTAGAACAGGGGGTGGGGTACCCTTTTAACTGTTGGGGTACCATTTTAACTGTTGACTTTCGTTTCCACCGTGGACACTGCCTATCTTTTCTGTAGTCTTCACATGCACAGGTAGGCTCAGCCAAGAGACCCACAGGAAGGCAAATTCCTGCCTCTGTGATAAGGGTGAGCCTCTTCAAAGCACCATGTCTTGAGTGTCTGATGAGCTGGTTAAATTCCACTCAACAGAATTACTGTGATTTTAGCGTTGCCAGCAGCAGTCTTAACAGAAGAAAGAGTCCTTTACCAGGGAAGGAAGAAATAAGTGCCCTTTGTCCTTCTGAAGAAGTTTGGGAGAGGCATGTTCTCCATCTGAATTGCTCTCTTCCCTCTGAAGCTACCCTGGTCTCTTCCCTCTGAAGCTCCCATTTCTGGGAGTCACCAGGGAAGCCCTGAACCTCCCTCTGCCTCCCTTAGGGTCGACAAGCACCCCTGGGGACTTGTGGTACAACTTCATCGAGCTGCCCTACCACGGGGAGAGTGTCAGCATGCTGATCGCGCTGCCCACCGAGAGCTCCACCCCGCTGGCGGCCATCATCCCGCACATCAGCTCCAAGACCATCGACAGCTGGATGAGCACCATGGTGCCCAAGCGGGTACAGGTCGTCCTGCCCAAGTAAGTGCCCCTTCTCTCAGAGCATGATGGGAGCCCCCAGCGGCAGCCGCTGTTTCAGGGAGCAACAGCAAGAGGCTGACACAGGCACATTGTGGCACTGGTTTGGTTTCATTTTGCGGAAGTTGCCTGGTGGTAGCTCAGGGCCACGTCTCTTGTGTGGCAGGAGAATAATTATGGGGAAGGAGAGACAGGGAGCTTGTTCCCTGAGCCCACCCCCACCCCTAGGGCACTAGGTCCTTAGGCCACTGGAAGGGCTTTTTACCTATCTCACTCTATTCAGAAGACTGAAAAGCCCTGCAGACCTTCCTGCAGCTGATGAAACCCAGACAGTCCAGCTGTGCTCCCTGTGTCCTGACTAGGAGTCTCAGGTTCGGTCCTCCTGCAGTTGTAGCTGGAAATGACTGCAGGCCAAGGTCCAACTAGGTGGTCAAGAAATATTTTGAAGCCAACCAGGCAGGATTCTTTTCTTTTTCTTTTTCTTT
>PVIJ01007138.1:0-22624 GCA_004024925.1 Scalopus aquaticus | reverse complement strand
GTCTGCTGCGCCATGTGGGATGCTCCCTGGCTGGGGATCGAACTCAGGTCTCAGCAGTGATAGTGCTGAGACTTAACCCCTAGGCCACCAGGGAGGCCCAGGATTCTTTTCTTTCCCTTTCTTTGAGATATAAGCGACATAACATGTATAAGCTTAAGGTGTGTGACTTATGATGTGTGTGCGCGCACCCACGCATATTGAGTCGATTACCATAGTAAAGTTAGTTAACACATCCATCACCTCACACAGTTACATTTTTTGTGTGAGTGAGAACTTAATTCTACTCTCTTCCCAACATTCAAGTACACGATACAGTACTGTTAGCTGTGGTCCTCGTGTGTATATTAGATCCCTAGACCTTACCCCTTTCATAACTGCAAGTTTATACTCTTTGACCATCTTCACCATGTGCTCCACTCTCACCCCTGCCTCTGGTAACCACCAGTCTCTCTTTTTAAGTTTGGTTTCCTTAGATGTCACATATAAGTGAGATCATCTAATATTTGTCTTTCTCTGCTTATTTCATTTAGCATAATGCAGTCAATATAGGGGTACAGCTATCTCCTCAAAATACAGATAACATTTTCTTCTGAAATATACCCAGAAGTGGAATGGCTGAATCCTATGGTGTTTCTATTCATTTTTTGAGAAAGCAATATACTATTTTCCACCAGGCAGAATTCTTCCATTAGTACCTGGTACAGTTTTTCTATTATACCCTAAAAATATAATAGAGATGAATTTTGAGCTGTTATGACTTCAGACCAAGGAAAAAGTCATCAGAAATTCTGTCTGAATACTACATTTCTAACAGGCCAGAGAATGCTTTGTCCAGACCTGTGAAGCAGCATGAATGTCCCCTTTCTATGAGTTTTTCACCATTATTGTTCTGAGAGTATCCAGGGCTTTTTGCCACTCAGGCTTAGTGGTAATGGAGATAGTTACTGGTTCTAATAGCTTTTCATTCTTGTCACTGAGTTAAATGATCAGAGAAGTATATTAATAGTAAGTATTAGTAATCCAAAATTAATTTTTATTGTAAAATAACCCTTCACGTAGTCAATGTTTGATATAAATGGGTAATACAGTGACACTGTAAGTGAATTATAATTAAAATAGCAGTCCAGCCCTTCCGTGATGACAATCTTCTCTGCTACCCTTGTTGGTCTCTCAGGATGAGGTGAAACCTGGTAAAATATCCTCTGATGATAGTTTTAATAACTGAGTTTTTACACATGTGGGGCCACAAGGTCAGGTAGCCTGCAGCTAGCCAAGAATCTTTATTCTATCCAAATAGAATACCGTATCACCTACTCCTAATATTTGCCCCTGTTATAAGATTGAAATGTTTTCAGAATCACACCAGGAACTAGCAGGAATATATCTCCTCTCTTTCAGCCATCCCCAAGCCCAGTAAGCATGGCAGTTCATTGATTGGATATGGGAAACATATGTAGATGTTCCAAGGGGCCTCCCTGGTGGCACAAGGGGTTAAGTCACAGCACTATGAAGCTATCTGCAGCCTCTGCAGCACGAGTTCGATCCCGGCCAGGGAGCTTCCCACATGGCGCAGCAGGCCTTTCCTGCCTCGCCCGCTCCTCCCCTCAGCAGTGTATTTCAGTCAGTCTGCCTGTTCTGCTCCCCACTCTGTCTCTGGTGAATCCTCTCAGCCCCCACACCTCTGGCCTACACCCCAGCTCTTGCATGCATAAGTAAAAAATTCTTTAAAAGAAAAAATAGATGTTCCAGAGTGCCAGCACCTTGCCAGCCCCTGCCGGTCCCCACCAATGGACGAGAAAGTGTTTCTGTCCGCTGTCTGAGTTGGAGACCCACTGTCTGTTACTCTACACTGCTTGCTTCATCAGGGTTCCTCAGGGTTCCCAAGAGGGCTGTTCTCTGCTCACCTGATCTTAAATCTTGGGGTTAAATTGCAAGATACCATTTATGTATTTTTCAGTTTTTAAATTTTTACTGAGATAACACTGGTTGACAGCATTGTGTATGTTTTAGACTGGTGGTCTGCGGGTACTTAAAGAAGAACCTATTCATCAAAATTGTTTACTGAAACGGATTATGTCCCTTTATATCATTTCGAGAATCATGATTTCCCCCTATTTTCTGCTTTTATGGTAGGTTCACAGCTGTGGCACAGACAGATTTGAAGGAGCCGCTCAAGGTCCTCGGCATCACTGAGATGTTTGATCCATCAAAGGCTAATTTTGCAAAAATAACAAGTATGTTCAATTTAAAACATAATCTTTTTTTTTTTTGTTTTTTTTGCTTTGACTTTCATTTCTATTTACTTTTTGCTGAATTTATTCCCTGGCCATACATTTTTGGTTTTATTGGTTTCTTCTGGGACATTTTTCCCTCTCTGCAGCCTCCTTTTCTGGGTTAGGGACAGTCTGCTCTTTTTCAGCAGGGACTTTGTCAGCGTGGCAGAGAAAGACCCTGTGGGGGTTCCTCTGACCATTGCGCACAGCCTGGGGGCTTTGGCCACCTGGGCGTGCTGAGGGGCCAGAGACTGTGCCCGTGACCCCCTAGGCGCAGCATCGCTCTGCATTTTTAAGCAGGTGCAGTAAGAAGTTGGCACTCTCTGGGCCACTGGCCCCGCGTCCAGCCTTCCATTTTCTCCAAAGCACGCCTGCCAACTCTACCCTTGTAATGACAAGTGTCCTGCCCTCTTCTCTAGAGTACCTCCTCCAGGCCCTCAGTGGCTTTTCAGACACGCGTGCCCTCTACCGCCTGGGCAGTTTCACGAGTGGACTTACAGTGAACGCGAAGATTTGGGCCTCGGGATTTGCATGACTTTGTAGGGTTTTCCTGGCCAAGTGAGAAGCAAACCGTTCTCACTGAAGGGCACTTATGGGAAGAGCACGTTCTTGAAGCCCTTGTTACAACCTCTGACTTGTTCAGAAAGAAAAGGGCAGAACTAGGACTGTGCTGTCCCGAAACTGTCAAAGGTTTAATTTGATTTAAGTGTCGTCCTTAAATCATTGTACATTTCACGTGAAGCCCAAGTACGTCTACCCAGTTAAAGAAGCATGTCATGTCTTGTCTCTCTTACCCTGAAAAACTGGGTCTTCCACCGTGGATTCTCGTGGAGGACTATAGTGCTTTGGTGGAGGGAGAGAGAGACGTGAACTCACCTGTGGGGGGATCCCCTGTACTGTCAGAAAACTAACAAGGATGTAAAACAGTGGTGCTTGATTAGAAAATTAAAACCAAAAAAAAATGGCTTCTAATTAGATACTAGCCTCGTTTTTCAAATGCAGACTTTTCGTCTATTTGGAAAACCACGGCCTTTGAGCTCTCAGATGTGCTCCATCTCACCAGCAGGCGTTGGCATGCCGTGCCCAGCAGTCTTAAATAATATCAACCCAAGAAGTCTCAGTGAGAGTTCTCTTTGCCAAAGTGTCTCGCACAAGCTGTCTGCCATTCTCAGGACCTTTTCCCAGAGTCACGTTGAGTGGCTGGTCCTCTGTTTTTAGTTTAGAACATAGAAACTTCCTCCCAAAGAAAATCGGCTTCCACTCTATTTGTGCTCCATTTATTCTACCGCTCGAGCGATAAGAAATTAGCTCCTGACCGGCCTCGGCTGCCAGCTGGGGAACTCCTGGGTACCGTCCCCCGGGGACGTGGCTCCCGGCTGGGCCTGCAGCTCCTGGGACTTGCTCCCTCCCAGCACAGCGGCGACAGGAGCGGGGCCGAGCGCCTGTTTGAAACGCACACTCTGGGGGCCGGCCCAGCCCCGCGGAGTCCTAATCGTGGTCTTCACCAGACTCCTCTGCCCCATTCAGTGTGCCAGGCAGTCTCCGCCCGCACTGCCCTTCAGGGTTGTTCTCTTAGCCCAGACACTGGTCGGGGCTCACACGTGCTCAGAGGGAGGTCCAGAGGCCTGAGTTCTCCCCAAGGTTCTCCTGCCAACAAGCCTCTCAGCCACGATGGGTCTCCTTGGGGCCCAGTGTAAAGCCACATGACACCGTAGTCGCCATTGCCTTCGCATTCAGATCTGCATCTCATCGAGCTGACATTAGCTTCCATTTGGGTCCCCTTGACCGCAGCCCCCGTGGGCAGTGCTGGGGTGGCGAGGATTTGCCGAGGGCGTGAGTTCCTAGGATGCAGAGCGCCAGCTGCGCTGGCCCATCTGGCCCTCTGCAGGCCTCCTCTGCTCTCGCTGAGAGCCCGTGAGAGGAGCTGCTGCTTTGGGGAAAAGTTCTGCCACTAACTCGCCTGGTGACGTGGGGGAAGATTCCTAGCGCTCTGGCCTCGGTTTCCCCCTCTGTAAAAGTCCTCTGACACCCTTATTGGAACCGACCTGTAATTGAAAAATAACACCGCTGGCTTGCTTCGAGGTCTCCGGGCTGCCTTTTCAAAGCTCTGCTCTCTTTTTATTATTTCACTTCATCGGATTTTTAATGGTCAGAGTTGGGGTGACAAGGGCTGGGAGTTGCTCCTGCAAGGTGACCCCGAAGTCCACTTGGCTTCAGTCACTGGCCATCTGGGCACTGTGGTGTGAAGGAGGTTACTTTCCATCCAAGCAGACAGCTTGCATCACAGACACACGGCTGTTTCTGTTTTTGTTTTCTGGAAACAGGGTCAGAAAACCTTCATGTTTCTCACATCTTGCAAAAAGCAAAGATTGAAGTCAGTGAAGATGGAACCAAAGCTTCGGCAGCCACAAGTAAGGCCTAGGTGGTGAGGTGGGGCGGGGCTGGGGCGGTGGGGGGTGGGGCCGGGGCCCGGGCTGGGCTGGGGCTGGGGCTGGGCTGGGGCCGGCTGGGCCAGGGCACAGCATGGCCCCACTCATGCATTTGGCAAAGCCACAGCAAAGCCCATCTCTGCTGGGCCTAGGGCTGGGTGCCCCCAGAGGCAGTGCTGAATGGAGACAGACTGAGAACCTGCCTCCGTGTTGCTGCCAGTGAGTTTCACTAAGAAAAGCCCTTTAGTGAGAGAAATTCCCCCAAGGCAGGAGTCAGGGGCTTGCTCCCAAGGGCCAGACACGTGCACTTTCTGCCTGTGGGCGGTGGGTCGCCTGGCCCAACTCCCCCTTCACAGCGTGAAGACAGTCTTGGGCCATCCGGGTATAGAAACCCTGCACCCCATCAGCCTGTCCCCTCAGGCTCTGCCCTGAGTCCTGGCCTGCGGGTGTAGGTGGCTGACCCCTGATGGTCAGGAGAGACCCATCTTCACACTGCAACGTGCAGTACCAGCAGGTCCTCATGGGAAAGTCGCCCGTCAGGTGACTGCAGGACAGAGGGAAGAATTCACAAGCTAGTGTTGACTTAGAGCAGGATCGCTAGGAGCCTTCCTTGATAATTAGAACATCCGCATCTGCTTTCTCCTCTGTGGCTTATGTAATGAAGGAGAAAATGGAATACTCTCAGGCCGGTTTCTTTACCCCCTAATTATCCATGTGAGATGGGATGAGTAGACCTAGCCAAACTCCAAGAACTCAAAGTGAATGTCTTAGCTCCACTGCTAACTGGGTCAGATATGCCTGCTCGTTAGGAGGTCCCATTTGTACTCACAACAGGCACCTGATTACCTGCATTTAATTTTCATTCCTTTAAAACAGCACTTATAGCAGAGGCCTGCAGTGAGCCCTTAGAATTTTTAAGAGGCTTTCTGTATTTTCCAGGTGATAATAAGTGACGTCTACAAGTTGTTGGCCAGTATTGCCAACCAGCGCCCCTGTCAGGACAGGCTGCGTAATTTGCAGGGCCCTGTGCAAAAGGAAAATATGCAACTCCTTTTCCAAAACGTGTTAGGAATCTCAGGACAGCAGCGGAGCAAGTGGGAGCCTCTGTGGGTGCCTCGTGCGGCTGCCGGGGTCACGGCCCTGAGGCCAGCTCCGCTGTATTGCTCTTCGGGGCTCCACCTCAAAAGCCACCACAGACTGTGGAGACTCGAGCGACAGAAACTCCCCCTCTTGGATGGGGGCCCCACCTTCATGACCCACCTAAAGTTAAATAGCTCCTGAAAGACCCTGCCCCCACACAGTCACATTGGGGCTTCAGGTTCCCACTGGTGAATGCTGGGGGGATACCATTCAGGCCAGAAGAAATGCCAACTTTTCATCGGTTCATAATAAGCGCAGCTGAGTGGCGCACCCCCCACCCCCCAGCTGTACATGTTTCCATCAGCCGTGAACGCCTTCCAGGGCCTGGGGGAGGGTCCGGGCCATTCAGCAGCACGGAGCAGCTGTGCCTGGCCCCTGGGCCTTGCCGCAGCTTCTCAGGCCAAACCACATGGATGATGGCGGCCGAGTAAGCCTGTCTGAAACCCGCGGGCCTGAGGAGACCTGCTCTCTACGTGCAGTGTTGACACCAGATGGGTTGAACAGCAGCACGAGGCAGCAGGTCCCCAATGAGTGGGCCACTCTGCCTGGCAGAGGAAACTGGACAAGGCCCCAAGGCAGGAAGGCACAGACAGTGGCTGGGGGCGCGCTAGCCTTGTGCACAGAGAGGATTTGGGCCGGCTGAACTGGGCAGGGAGCTTCCAGCCAGGAAGATGGTATCAGTCAGAAACGGCTTGCAGTAAAGTGACTGCGTGTCGGCTTATTAAGTCCCAGCGCTGTTGTGAGAGCTGTAACGGTCGATAGGACCTAGTCTGCATAAAGACCCTACGGGGAATAAGTAGGCTTATTAAGAGGATGGTCCTGTCAAGGGCGCTGCCAGTGCTGGGTGTGCGAAGGATGGCGCGCACTCCTGTTTTGACTTGGCCAGACTCCCGGGCAGGAATTACGTGTGTCCTCAAACACCCCGGCGGAGCCCGCCAGCTCTGTGTGTGTGTGTGTGTGTGTGTGTGTGTGTGTGTGTGTGTGTAACGTGTTGTGCTTTTCTTCCCCAGCTGCCATTCTCATTGCGAGGTCGTCGCCTCCCTGGTTTATAGTAGACAGACCTTTTCTATTTTTCATCCGACATAACCCCACAGGTGAGTGATTCTCCTTTTTCTTCCGTTGCTCAGCAGTGGTCAGCACTGAGGAAGGTCTCCGGCCGCGGCTGTTCTCTCCTGCAGTGCGCACTGAGTTCCTGGTCCTGTGTCGGCCACTGCACGTTGTGAATAATATAGTTGCCCCCTCGCAGAGAGGGGCTGTGCTTACGGGCTGTGGTGGAAGCTCTTAAACACCGACAAGATTGTAGGGGGTTATTTGTTTAACATAGAGCGAGAGTTCAGTAGCCCTTTGGGGCACTTGTTGACATCTGTTGATTTTTTTTTCTGTATATTGATAAGTGCATTAAATTTTGTAAGTAGCTGCACATCTCCAAGCTTTGTAAGCCCACTCTACTGCTAGGACCTGAAATGTGCGGATTAGGTGGGTAGTGGCTGTGAGGTATCGTGGAGGAGATGCTAGTCGTCACCCCTCACTACAGCTACAGAAAATAAGATTGTCTTGATGGAGACACTAGCTTCACATGTTGGCACAGAGAAGAAAATACATTTTTTTTAAATTTTCTTAAAAGATTTATTTATTTATGCATACAAGCTGGGGCAGCGAGAGGGTTCAGCAGAGACAGAGTGGGGAGCAGAACAGGCAGATCGATGGAAACACACTGCTGAGTGGAGCAGCGGGCGAGGCAGGAGAGGTCTGCTGCGCCATGTGGGATTCTCCCAAGCCGGGGGCAAACTCGCGTCGCCACTGCCGACAGCTCCGCAGCGCAGCGCTTAAACGCTGCGCCACCAGGGAGGCCCGAAAATAATACATTTATTATCGTTTACTCTTTTTCCATCAACAGCATAAACTGCTTCCTCCACCTTTTGTTTCATTGCCTCTCCAATGTGGTGGTTTGTGTGCTTCATGGCTATAGTGCTGTTGCTCCTCTAGCCACATTTTGAAGACGGTTTGCACTGTTAACTCTTAAACCACCACAAGTTCTTGTCTCACGAAGCCGTAAAAAGGAATCTGCAGACTTTTTAAAATAAGTAAGCAAAGAGAAGCAGATTTTTATTCAAGAAAGCAAGAAACAGTTTATTTAGAAAAGAAAAGAACAAAAGCAAAGACTCCAAGGCAAAGTTGCCAAGGGAGGGGTGAAGGTGCCTCTATGGGCCTGTGTCTAGGGGTATTTAAGCCTTTTTTTCTTTATTCTATAAGCTTATCATCCTGTTTGGTGATTGGCTCTTTTCCTAGTGGCTATCCTCTTCTGGGCAGATGTGCCCATTTTCCCATCTCTTATCTGAGAGTTTATCTTTTAAGTTCTGCCAATATTTACTGTCCGAATTAGTCTTAAATTTTAGCCTTAAAATTTACTGTCCCCATTAGTTTCCCTGGACCTCTGACCTCATAATTAACCCTGACTTGCCCTGGGACTCAGTGTGACTCTTTGACTTGAACTTGTAGCTAATTAAAATGCAATATAATTAAAAACTCGGTTTCTGAGTTACACCGGCAAGCTCTCCAAGGCTCAACGGCCAACATGTGACCAGTGGCCGCCATATTGAATAGTGAAGGGGAAGCCCCTCTTCATCACTGCAGGAAGCTCTGTTGGCTCACACTGCTTGGGTCATAGGTCAAACAAAGCCAGGGAACCTCTCCTTAAGTATATCTTCCAACTTATTTTGAGGACTGTTTTTCATAGAATTAATTATGCATTGTTTCACTTTCATTCTGTAGGTGCTGTCTTATTCATGGGGCAGATAAACAAACCCTGAAGAGTATACAGAAAACCTTGCAGAGCAAAGAAGACTTTGCTATGAAGACTCCTTTCCTACATCTTTCATAGTTCTGTTAAATATTTTTGTACATTGCTTTCTTCTTCAAAACTAGTTCTTAGGAACAGAGACTCCGTGATGCAGGCATTTCTGTGATGGGATGTGTCTGAGGAGAAAAGGGGCAGACGGGCTGGAACACTGTACTGAGGAATGACTAGAAAGGCTTCAAAATGTCTCAGAGATTCTTTAAACTACTGAGCGTTTACCTAGGTTAACAATCCTCTTGAGTATTTACTGTCCAGTTCGGGAGTTTTGTTTTGTTTATATGTGTAGCTTTTCAGAAGAAATTTAATCAGTGTAACAGGAAAAAAAGACATTTTATGGTAGCTTTTACTTTTTTATGAAATGTTATTGGCCATTTAAATTCTTTTTTTTTGTTGTTCCATCCAAAGTCTTGATAATAGTAAGCATTATTTGGGGTGTAGAAATAGCTAAATCTCTAGCCTCTGGTGTTTTTATGGTTGTTGCTGTTTTATATAATGCATGTAGCCACTAAAATAAAGTTTAAAAAACGAATGTCTTGCTAGACAAAGTTTGCTGTTGTGCGGTGTGCCTGTCACTACTGGTCTGTACTCTTGGATTTCCATTTTTGTATTTTGTACAAAGTAAAAATAAAGTGTTACGAGTAGTAAAAAAACAACAAACAGCGCCAGTTCTCTGCTATTTGAAACATAGGAGCCTTTTTCAAATCTGCCTCTCCCAGCCCTTAGTCAAATAGCAGAAACCTCAAAAACCTCTGGCTTCTCCTTCCCCTTTCCTCTAAACCTGGCAATCAGACTGTGCTGGCCTCAATGCTTCTCAGCTGGTAGCTCATTCAAAGGAGGAACTCTCCGGGGGGGCCCCAGTCTCCCTCTGATCTCCGCTGTAGCCCCCTCAGGTGAGTGCTGTTTGCCCCAAGTTAGCGATTCTATAGCCAACCGCAGAAAGAAGAGCACTGCTGGGAGGTTGGAAAAGCCCTGACGTTGTTTTTCCTGTTTTTTAAGCAAAAATGTGTCACAACTGTCTCGATAACTCAAGAGTACACTTTGGGAGTGAGTGGACAGTGGGTGTTTAATTTCGGTGACAGGCTGGGGGTTTGTTTTTTAAATGACTAGGTTTTCTTTGATTTTGTTTTTTGGAGAACATATCCCAATTCTAAATGTTATTTTTGGTTTGCCTGTTTTTCCCACATTCATTTCCTAAATATTTGAGTAGTCAGTCTAAATCAGAAGGGTTTAAAGCATTGCTTATCAGAACTTTAACACTCTGTGGTCCGCTCACGTATTAGTACGTGTTTTTGTCACCGTTATCAGGTGGCCGCTCACGTATTAATACGTGTTCATCTAGTCTCTGGTTTTTCACGCCACGGTAGATTTATTTGGAACTATTAGGAGCTATTTCTTTGAGCGTACTCGGTCTAGAAGCTTTACACATTGTTTTGGTGAAAGTGTAAGGTGTTTTATGAGAGATATTATAGTTTTTTTAATATCCAGTAGTTCAAGAGTTGTGTTTCATTGAATGCTTCTACCATTCCTGCGGTGGTACAGAAAATGGCCGGCCCCAAGGGCTGGTAAATTTAAAGGGCACCAGCACACAAAATGTTAAAACATGCTTTCTTTCACCCATGAGCTCTGCTTCTCACTGTTTAACTCTACTTTCGAATCTCACACTTAACATCCCACCCTCCCCTCACTCACCACTCATAATTTTGGTCAAGGTGCTGGGTTGTGCTGTTTGCAGCTATTAAATATGGCTACTTTGGTTAACTGCAGGATAAGGGGGAAAGAGGGTTGTTTCCCTCATTTAAATGTCAGAAAACTGAAAGGTTATCTCAGGCCCTTTGTGCTCTCCGGCAAACATAATAGTCTAGAGCCAGTGTTGGGGCTTCCGGACTTCTGATCCCAGTTACATTATTTTGAATAGTTTAAAATAGGAATAATATTAGCAGTAACTAGAGAATTATGCACTCTAGTTATTCGTTCACTTACCTATTGGGTACCAAGTAGTAAGTGCTACAGAGATAAATATTAGTTGTATAGCCATATTTGCATGTTTAACTATAAATATTAAATTCCCTAAGTAATCCTAGGGGATACAAAAATTCTCTTGCCTCAGCCGTGTATTTCTCCATCATAAAAATAGGAGAAAGGAAAAGCAATAAGGGGCCAATAAAATCTTCAGAAGTTTTATCTATAGCAGCCCTGCAACTCTCTCTAGGAGACGTTAAGAGCTCATACATCCGTATCTTGGTCTTAGAAGTCAATTGTTCATAATGAATTTTGTCCTGAAGAGAGAGGAGATAGTTTCTGCAGATATATGCACAGAAGACTGGAGCTGTCAGGACCTAGAAGCCATGTTCCACTGTAATCATATGCCCTAATTATACATGTGGTCTCCTGGATAGCAGACTAGTGCCCTTTACATACGGTTACAGCACCATCTTGTGGCCAAAATCTATACACTGTTGATCACAAAAATAGCCCGTTTGTTTCATGACCACATAAAACACCTTCAGAGTTTTACTCACGCATACACAAACATCTTGAGAATAATAGTTCTCCTTACACATATAAAAACATAGTGTACTAAAAAAAATCAGAATTATGTCATTGATTTTGTAAATCTCAACTTGCACTTTTGGCTAGGGAACTGGTTTTGATGCAATTACATTTTGGGAAAAGGTGTCAACATTTCAAGATAAATGACTTTGATGTCTTCCTCCAGTGCTGAGGTCAAGAATCGGTGCTTCTCTCTCTCACCACTTCCTTGTGGTCCTAAGGACTGTTTCCTCAGTGTGGATTAGGCATTTGTCAAAACTCCAGTCCTTCAGTCACTCAATGATCTTGGTCACACTCTCCCTTTACAAACACCCCCATACCCAGGGCTTTGTCTTGCTTGCACATTAAACTTACGCAGCTTTCATTCTCAGAAAGGAAAATAGCTTTCAGTAGGCAGTTTCAAGCTTCAAACTATTTCTTATGGAACTGGAAATGTTAATCGTTAGTTTTCTACATTCCTGCCCATTGTATTTTAGTGAGTGCTTTTAAAACTACAACAATTTAGGCTCTAAGGATAAGTATAGCTGCCCCCCAACCTTGTCACTTAGGTCTACAAGCTGCCCCAGAGGAGAAACTTGGGGTCATATTACAGTACTACTTACGGGACAAATAAGGAGTTGGCAACCTGAAGTTTCTAAAGACCTTTTGAAGAAAATACTTACCTAAAACAATCCTTTAGCTAGGATCTGACCATTTGCTTATCTTGGATGAGAGAGTGGCTGGAGGGCATTTTGCCATCTTTTGCTACCCAGAAACTTTCTCTGACCTCTTTTCTGCTACGGTGTCCGTGAGATGATTACCAAATCCTGTCTATCTGTTGTGGGTGACGCGTGTAAGTAGTGCTCACCACGTGGTTAGGTCCTAGGTCCTCTATCCCGGTGTTCAATATCAGTACACAGAATTTTAAATCTAGATGGAATCTAGAGATCATGTACATAATCTGACTTTTTACTTCTAAACAATAAAGGTTTTAACATTAGTATTTTTCTAAATTATATTAGAGAGGCTAAGTTCACCAACCTCGGTAAGTCCAATGAAAGGTCAATGTCACAGTTACAAGAGTAAGGCTTTTATTAGTATTACAGCAAATTCCTATCGAGCATATATTCAAATAATGACACCGCAAAGCTAGAGGGGATTAAGTACCCCTAACTGTACAAGTTACATATACAATTGTAACATCAAGGACTTTACAAAAATTTTCTTCAGAAATGTCAAAAAACTTTGGCAAAAAAGAAATAATTAAAAAGAAAAAAGCAAACTGGGGCTGGTGAGGAAGTGTTTAATTTTAGGAGCTCAGTGCAATTTCAAAAACTCCCAGCCACGAACGTCGGGCACTTCGGCCACTGACATTCAGGTCGCCGCAGCCTTGGCTGCAACGGGCTCCTTTGCTCTCAAGTTTCCTTTGGGTCTGGAATAGTCCCAGGGCCGTCTGTTCTCAGCAAAGCCATAAAATCTCCTAAGTGCCACTCGCGCAGCTTCTTCTTCGGCAACCAGGACGGTCTCCCCAGGTGCTTCGGCAATCAACTTTTTCTCACTAGAAAGGAAACCAAGAGTGGCCTGAGGGTGCGTGGTGATTCACAGGACAGACCCCAAAACAGAAATAATCAATGGACATGAGTATCTCAGAGATTCCTGGCGAGCTGCCAAAATCACCCACAGAAATCCTGTGCCCTCTCCCACTTCTACCAGCCGTCTGCGCGCTGCTGCCGAAGACCGAGTTTGCGGCCTGCCAAGCCAGCGGGCAGCAGGCCGTGCGCCTCCATTAAAACTACAGTGGAGACGATTTACAACCCGGGCCATTTTCTCCTTTAGGCCTTCCCTTGCTGTTATACCTATAAAGTCCTACATGGTAGGAAAATTAGAAAAATATTTACCTAATATTTAATCTAGTAATCTTAGTTTATATTTACTTGGGGCAGGTCAAGTTTTTAATAAGCAAACTGAGAACCTTCCAAAGTGGGTTGATGTATACATTTAGAAGGGTTCCAAGCCCTCTAGTCCTATGCTCAGCAGAAGCCATTACAAGTGTGGGTCAGGGTTGAAACTCACACACATTAAGTCAGAACTTTTATTTTTATACAGAAAAATTTACTAGCCTGCACTCCCTAACACTCTACAGTGACCAGAGGGCCAACCTGACCATCAGCAGCCAGTGATCACTTACCTTCGCCTAACAAGGAGCACCAGGATAGGAAGCATACACAGGTAATCAATGGGGATAAGATTTTTTTAAAAAAATTTTAATGCAATTAAGAGGTCCATTAGGGAATTGTGAAAAGTCAGTTTTTAAGGCTTCTAAACAATGGTATGAAGTTAACATTAAAACTTTACTAACCAGTACAGGCCAACAAAATACAAAGGCAACGCTGTGGTGCTTCCAGATTGCCTAGTAAGTCTGGATTCAGGAGCTGAAATCTTCCTTTTCTTCAATTCTTCCACCAGCAGTCCCATGGGATTTATTATCTTCCAAATTTCAAAGAGCTCTTTTCCAGTCATTTGCGTAATTAAGAAGTCCTACACATAAAAGCACAATTCATGTATTTAAAGTGATATAAAGAAAATAAGGATCATAACTCAAAGTGCACTTTTAATACAAACTGAAAAATGGAAAGTGAAAGATGTAGTATTCTTTTTCATTCCCAATAGTTTTTATAAAAATCTCATTACAAAAATCATAGTTGACTGTCAAATTCTATTTGGAAATTTAGAACAGTCCTACCAGTAAGAAGACCAATGTTTTAAAAATTAATGAATAAACAGTAATAACTTTTGGCAGAAACGCCTCTAAAAAAAATGCTTGGAATCTCCACATAATAGTACTTCATTGTATAAGTTCAAGATTTTAGTAAGTTGTTTAAAAAATAATTTCACATTAACTGCCTTTTAAAAGTATTTGACCTGATACTTTCATTTTTAAGACTAAGAAAACAGCCACAAATTATGAACTTTCAAAGTAAAAATTATTTTGCCAGTAAAAAAGTATCTATGTTGTATAGATTTTTAAATCTATGTAGAGGCAGCTAGTTTAAGTGGGAGGTTTTCATGCTCAGATGTGAAGCATCGGTTCCTCATACTGCCTCCGACTCAGGGGAGATGAGCTTGGAATATTCAGCCCAGCCCCTCGAAAGTTCTGGAATGTGGAATGAACAGAAGGGACATCATTTTTAAAGAAACCCTACCCAGGAAGTCAGAAGCTAAAAAGGGAGGGAACGGCTCACACTCAGGCCAGGAGCGGTTTGAAAGTTCCGCAGGGCTGGAGATGCCTATTAGGGTCTGTTCTGAGCGCTGACCAAGCTCAGCAAGCACTGAAGCAGCTTAAAGTCCTTGAGTAAAACAATCTCCTGCTCTCTCCCTCTTTCCCCGAGGCCTCGGCCTCACTTCACAGGGCTCAGATAAGACGTCTGCTTTCCAAAGGCAGACAGGTAGCCGCTTACTACGGGCGTGAGCTATCTGTGAGCGAGCCGGAGTGTTGGTTAACACAACATCTCCAACAAAATTATCAAACTCGTATGAAAACTAAACGAACAGATTCCAACAGCAAGGGATGCTGGCTTAAAGGGCCAGACATACAAATGTCAGAATCAAGTCTGTTTGACTTGATTGCGTGGCTTCTCCATTATGGAAGATTGATCAAAAATTCATGTTTTCTAATTGCAGGGATGAAAATCCTCCTAGTTAATAAATTCTGAAAGGATGGTGGAAGTCAAGTCATACAATGATGTAAGTATTTTAATCAGCTAAGTTACCAGTTAACAGTTAGATATACATCACAGGGACTCAAAAATCCAAATTTTGTCACGTGGAGAGCAAAACAGCAGGAGTACTTACCAAGAAGCTCCCTTACTACACTGGGCTCTCGAACAGTGTCCTCTGGCCTCATTCATCTCTAAACGTGGACTCAGCACCTAGTACGCAGGGACTGCCCAGGGCCCTGAGGAGGTTAAGCCAGGACATGGCTTGCAGTGCTTATGAGCTCACTACCTACAATTCAATATTCACTTCTGATGTTGTCCTTGGTAGGAGAAAACTGGAATAATTAAGACACTATCATAAAAAGTTTTAGGACTCAGTTTTGGTAGAAGAAAAATCCACATATAACCTTCCAAGGTCATGGTAGGGTAAATGAAGATGATCAGGCTTTTACGCCATTGGCCTCTGTGGCTATCACCTGCGGCCCTGATCTTGCTAACGCAGAAGGTGTGGGGTGCTGTAACTGTGGACACCTGGGCATGGGTATGTGCGCATGTGCAAGTGTGCACACCTGCGCCTAGAGGTCAGGCATATAAGGGCGTCCTCACTCAGCATCCACAATGGCGGAGCAGCTACAGCAGTACACCAGAGGAAGCCCGGAGACAAGAGCGTCTAGTCTAGAGATTCGTAGGGGGCTCAAGTTGCTGTCTCCCTGCTGCCTTGTTGCCCCTGCTCACCATCAAAACCTGTGAAAATGATGCCAAGGGATCCAAAATTCTCCTTCAAATTGCTAGAAGCGACGGCGAACCTACCCAGCCTGGGATGGTTACCAAACAGTCATCGAATAAAGGAATGAATTGGAAACAGAAAAATTTCCTTCCGTCCCTTCCCTTCCTGCACGCCGGGCCCAGCAGGTGCGACTCACTGTTACCTACCCGGAGGAAAAGCGCAGCCCTCTCAGGCCCGCTGCTCTGCAGCAGCGCTCCGACCACCGCGAAGAAGGTCCGCTGCAACACCGCCGGGGGCACCGGGAATTCCGCGCTCAGTGTTAGCTGCTCCACGGCCAGATTTCTAGCCACATGACACACGACTTCCTCGCCCATGAGAAAGTCAACTAGGCTTTGAACGCCTTCAGTGGGCAAGTCTGGGAATGCGTCCTTGAAAAACTGTGTGAGGCAAGTTTGTGAAAAAGAGGTCCCTAGTTCAGCTAGTTCGTGATTATCTTTAAGATTCAAAAGAACAGTTTCTTTCTCTAGTCCAAGCTTTTGCCGCTTGGCCTCCTCACTTTGAATATAGCAGCTATTAACAAATGCTGTTTTGAGAAGATCTAAGGAAAAGACTTCCTGTAACCGATGTCCAAATGCTTGTACTTCAGCATGGTAATCCCAGTTGGGCTTCTCTGAACTGAAAGGGTCAAACAGAAGACAGTAAGAGGTAAGGAGAAAAAGATGTTACCATGACGTAAAGTTTGTTCACCGCTCCACAATTTCATTAGTAATATAAAGGAAATAAAAGATTTTTATTTTAATGCCAGATTTTAATTTGCTTGTGATATTTTGCTGTATATGTGGCTCGCTTTATTTTCCCTTTGAGTTAACGGCCACATTAGAGCAGTTCTACTGTTATTCCTCACTTTCAGGCCCCTTATTTCTTACTTATGTTTTCTATTTAGGTATGAAATACAAATTATACTCTCACAGATCCAGGCATAAATAATAAGTCCACTATTATGTTTTCGTATTTTATTAAGTTCTGAAAATATCCATTTAAGTCAGCAATTAAGTAATCTGGTACCAATATTCGAAGTAGGTTAAGTTTATAACCCTTCCCAAGAATAGACGAAAAGGTCCCTTTTAAAAAAAATAAAAGCAGTAAATCAAAATTAAAAATCTTTTACATTAAAAAAAAGGACAGGAAAGTATAAAAAAGATCTGGCTTAAAAGTCGCAGGACCTATAAATGATCCGTAAAGTTTCTTTCCACTATACAAGCCTAAGATGACTAACCTCATATTAATCAAAGAAATGTGAATGTTATTTTTCTCCCCTATTGCGAGGAGAACAGTATTTTGTGTTGAAAGAGTAAAGGAATATGAACACATAGATGTAAACTTGGAACGGCTTTCATTTGGAGGGGACTATTAGAAATGCTATCAAAATGCATAGTAAATTCCCCAAAATTTAAAAACTTCAATTATTCACTGTACCACTGGTCGTAATAGCAATACTAATGGCACTCAGATGCCCAAGAAAGGAATCCAAAGAGATATGCATCTATTTATACTGTCCAAGTACACGAGGACCTGTCCAAGACAAAAGAAAAAGATCTTTGCCGAGCACAGTGAGAGGTCGTTTGGAGCTCTAAAAAAATCGACGTCTCTTTCTATCAGCTCTTCCCCAACTGCGACAAGACTGAGGGCAAAAACCTTAACCGTTGTCCTGCGTGACTCTGGAGAGCAGACAAGTGGTGGAATCTACTGAAATTGTTTTCCTTGCACGATTTAGCAAGGGATTCTCAGGCATCACTGAACAGGCGCTACAGGCCCGCAGGCACACACAGGTCACCCTGCAGCCCGCCTCATGTCAACTACTCGCGGTTGACAGGACTCTAAAGGGGCGTCCTGAAGCTTCGGGGCAGCCCTGCGCTCTACCCCAGGTCAGGGCAGGTTCCAGGCAGGCCCCAAGACTCGGGCCAGGAGGCCGCAGTCCTCGACCGCCACCCCGACCCCTTCCCGAGGCCGCTCCTACCGGCGCACCGGCGGCGGCGGGCAGCGCAGCAGGCGCCACCGCTCTAACTCCTTCTGGAAGCGGAAGGCGGCGCGGAACCCCTTCTTCACGCCCCGAACTGGCGGGGCGATTGTGGGGGTGGCTGGAGTCAGGAGGCAGCGAGGCCCACGCGACAGCAGCCTCACCAGCCCAGATGCCATGGCCGGGGGCAAGGACTGGACAGCGGAAGGAAGGTAGTCGGTGGAGTTTCGCGTTTACACCGTGACGCCGGAATTAGGAGGGGGACGCACGCCGGGGGTGGGGCCAGCGGTAAGGGGGCGGAGTTAATATGAGGAGGGCGGGGCGGCTGCCACTGAGTTTCGCTGGGCATGCGCAGACTGTTCTTGCCCAACATCGCATAGTTCTTGGGTGAGCAGGGTTTGAGCGGACCTCTGAAGACACAGAGGTTCCTGAAAGGAGTTGCTTTCCCTTCTCCATTGCTTCCCTCTCCCTTACTCTATCTTTGAAGCGAAATAAAAAACCTGTTTCACATTCATTTTAAAGAAAACAAAAAAAGGGAAATCTTTCCATCAGTGTATATTTTGTTTTAAATTCCAGATCATCAGTCTAGCCACCGTTTATGAGCAAATATTTACTCAACGCGTAAATATTCCTTCTTTTTGGGAGCTCTAGATTAAGAATTAAATATTTTAATTTTTTTTAGAAACCAACAGGCTTGTTTTTTTTTTTTATAGGATCTGGAAGTAAAAATAAAAATGGAAACAGTGGAATTAAGTCCTTTTTAAAATCTTCCTCTTTTTAGCAATATCTTTATATTGTATTGTTTTCCTACCAAGCTGTTAATAAAAAAGTCTTTATTAATACACAAAGAAAGGTTTGTCCAAATCCCCAATTTTGAGTTATTTGCTGAACGCGTAGATGCCCAAAGGGACACCTCTTTCTGTGGTCTGTGCATCTGTTAAGGACATCAGTATCCCTGAAGTCACCCACATTGGATTCCTATATCTTCAACTGTTCCTATTTCCAAATAGGCTCTTTTGTCCAGTTGTCAATTTTTCAATTTGTTTTCATGGCAGCTACCAAAGGGCTGTCCTTACCCCCCTATCGAGCTATTATAAACAGCCTGGAAACTGGCCTTGCACTGTCCTCCCTCCGCTGGACACAGCTCCCCTCCACTCATCTCCCTGAAACACAGCCCCAAGCCTGTTACTATTTAGCTCAAGAATCTCCAGTATCAGAATCTAACAATGGCTCTTCCCTTGACCAAATTTAGTTTGCACGAAGTCTTTTTCTCAGTTAGGCTTAACCATTAAGCTTTCGTTTCTGTCCTTGTCAGTCCTGCTTGACCCAGTTTCAGCAAGAATCCTCTTAAGACAGATTAGAGAGCTTCTTCACCCTCAATATCTGATCACCCCCAATATCTGATCAAAGCCGTCACTCTCCACCATCCACCAGGTGGTATCTGTCACCCTTGCCTGCCTTCTGCAGGAACTCTGACAAGAGTTTTAGCCTGAGCCCCCCTTCCTCCTAATGTTTCCCCTTAGTAATTCCGCCCAGGGATCTCTAGCCTCCTCCTTGGCTGTAAATCCCCACTGTTCTTGCTGCATTAGGAATTGAGCCCAGTTCTGCACAGAGGTCTCTTTTCTCTTGAATAGTTCCTGAAAAAAATCTGTTTTTACGCCCCAGATTTGGTTTTTCTCTGACAGATTGTACAACTCAGTTTAAGTCTCTGAGATTAAGCTTTCAAGGGGGAGACTTTGCATGATTCATCCCAGTCTATAATAAGGCTCCCTTTGGGAAGGGAGAGAGGGGGCTTGGCACTTACACAAAAGAAGCTGATAGAGGTCTGGTTGAAGCAAATTCTGTACGAAAGGTGAGAAGGGATAGTGATTGGCTTTCGTATGTCAATATTTTTACACTGGATGCGAACTACAGATTTTCCTTGACTCACAGTGGGGTTATATCCTGATAAATCCATTGTGAGGGCCTCCCTGGTGGCGCAGCGGTTAAGCACTGCGCTGTGGAGCTGTCCGCAGCGGCAACGCGAGTTCGACGCTCAGCCAGGGAGAATCCCACATGGGGCTGCAGACCTCTCCTGCCTCGCCCGCTGCTCCCCTCAGCAGTGTATTTCTGATCTGCCTGTTCTGCTACCCGCTCTGTCTCTGGTGAACCCTCTCGCCACCCCACGCCTCTGGCCTGTACCCCAGCTTGTATGTATAAATAAAAAATAAATCTTTAAAAAAAAAATCCATTGTGAGTCCAAAATATAAGCCAAAAATGTTTTAATAGATCTAATCTACCAAATATATCTTAGCCTCATCTACCTCAAGTGTGCTCAAAACGCATATGTTAGCCTATGTTTGGGCAAAATCACCTATCAGAAAGCTAATAAAGTGTTGAATAACTAATGTTACTTGCTGATTACTAAAAGTGAAAAATAGTCTACAGAGCATTGGTTATTTATACCCTGTGATCACAGTGGCTCAGTGGCACTGCCCAGCATGAGGAGAATCATACCACATATTGCTAGGCTAGGAAAAAAAGAATTGGGGCTTGTGTTAGGTGATTGTGAGCAGAATATAAGGAGGGTAGTCCCTCTGGACTGGATGTGCTGGGGAAGCAGGGGGGATTCTATGACTGGATTGTTAATCGAGACCAGACAAAGTCTGAAAGCTTAATTGTAAAGAAACAGGAGTCACTCTAATTAGCCAGCACAGGGAAGTTTGGTTATTTTTGTGGTTTGGACAACGTTCATGTTTTGGCTGTTGCCAGATGTGATGATGCTGATATTTACCTGCCACAGGAAGGAGCTGTGAGCTCCCAGCCAGCGCTCAGCAACGTGGAATCCCAGCGGATGTCGTCAGGCCTGCAACCTTAGAGCACGGGTTGTTTTTCTGATAGGTATGTGACCTTAGGCAAGTGATTTAACTTCTCCTCGATTCACTTTTCCCATGTCTCCAATGAGAACACAAGAGTACTTCATTTCTTAAGACCGTCATCAGTAATAAATGAGATCATCTACGTAAAGAAATTAGTATAGTTCCTAGTATTAGAAACCACTCAATGAATGTCACCGGCTGTATTTCAAAGATCTTAATTGTACTCCATTTTTTCACACCTTTAACATCTCTGATATTGGGGTATCTTCCAAGCAATGGCTTCTTGGAACGAATTCAATGTAGAATTATTCTCTTCCAAGGCTTTGGTTTGGGGAGACAATTCCTCATCCCCTTCAGTTGCTCGATCCATTCCTGGATGAAGGATTTTATTTTCCAACCTTTGTAACTTGCCCACGTCTCGCGATCGCCCCTTCCCTACCACCCTCTCCCCGCCGCCTAACATCACACTGCGCGGCGTCCCCAGTCAATACGGACTGTGGCGGCAGCACTCGGGAGTTTACGGCAGCGCGGCGCCCACGCGGCGCCGGGAGCCCAAGTGCAACCGGCGCGTCCCCGCCCGCGCGGCCGTCAGCTGATGGGCCGCCAGCCGGGGAGGTCGCCGCCGCCGCCGCCGCGCGAACATGGCGGCCGAGATCCACTCCAGGCCGCAGAGCAGCCGGCCGGTGCTGCTGAGCAAGATCGAGGGCCACCAGGACACCGTCACGGCCGCGCTGCTCATCCCCCAGGAGGACGGCGTGATCACGGCCAGCGAGGACAGGTAGGGCCGCGCGGGGGGCGCGGAGCCCGGCGCGACGGGGACGGCCCGGACCCGCCGGAGATGGTTGGGGGTGGGTGGGGTCCGCGATCCGGTCCTTCTCCGCCGGGGAGGGGGCGTCCTGGTAACCCCCCACCCCCGGGAGCGCGGCCCGCTGCGCCCCTCTGTCCCGCTGGGGCTCCCCAGTTCCTACCCGCCGGCTTTCCTGTCCCGATTCCCGCCGCGTCCCTGCGGCCTGGGGCCCGCGCCCTGCCGCCCCTCACCGTACCCTGGAGGTCCGGTACCGGCTCTCCCTGCGCCCCCAGAGGGAGTCCCCTCGGCCCCCTGCATCGGGATTCCTGCTCCTGCCGTGCCCCTCCCGTTCTGGGAACCCCCACCGCGCCCCTCTAGCCCGGGATCTTCGCCCCACTGCTCCCCTCCTTCCCGGGACCCCTGTCCCGCCGCTCAACTCCTGCGGGCGACCCTGCGCGCCTCTCCTTTGTGGGAATTTGCTTTCGGAAGCGTCGCGACCTCCGGGGAGTTTCTTGGCCTCCCAGATCAGTTTCCAAGCCGCCTTTTCTCTGAGCCAGGAGAACTGGCGACTGTTCCGCGGTCCTGGTGCAGGGATTCCCTTCTTCAAACACCCCCAGGGCTTTCCCCTGTCTCCCTCTGCCTCGCCCTGGGGTTTACACCTACCTCTCTGGCCCAGCACCAACTCCCGACATCAGTTATTTACCCACAGCTGCTGGAACCACCTGAATTTCATTTCCTAAACAGTTTTTTTTTTTCCCCAAAGCAACTCATCAAAAAACAAAGCAAAACAACTTGGATGCCTTATTTTGAAGGAAATGGACACCCAGTGTCACTTGGCATAAAGAATTAAGCTAATAGCTGAAACGCTTAAGGAACGCACCAAAAGCCCTGCCTGTCTTGCACTGCTCTCTTGGAATGCCCACACGTCCGCAAACACTGATGTGATCCCTTTTAGTCATTTCTCCCAAGAGGAAACTGAGACCGCAGAGAATCACGGAAACGCTGATGACCCAGAAGGGCAGGCAGGGCTCCCCACTCCCCCTCCCTCAACTTCTCAGGGCTGGGACTGGACTGGAGAGAGATTTGTTTAAAACTTTAGCATCTTTAAAATCCTAAAAGTTTAAAAGGTTAATGACTTGACTGTGGGAATTTGGAGGAAGTGACTGATGTTTATTGAATGAAACTGTGTTTCCTGGATACAATGACTGGTCTTAAAAGGAGATATTCCAAAAGTCAAAAGACTTTCTGGAAAATGGGAGACAGGGCTTTTTCCTTAAAGCTGAAGGCACAG
>PVIJ01007137.1:0-85241 GCA_004024925.1 Scalopus aquaticus | reverse complement strand
AAAAAAAAAAAAAAAAAAAAAAAAAAAAAAAAAAAAAAAGAAAATGGAAGAATGACCCCAAGGTGACAGAGGTCACCAGTACTGCCATTCACACCACAGGTAGGGAAAGACTGCCTCCCCACACCACACATATTTTCAGCAGGCTGGGCCCCCAGATGGCCTCCACAGAGAGCATGTGGGAAGGTCCCTGCTGAGAGCCACAAGGGTAGGGACGAGGCAGGCTAACTGGAAGAGCCACGGGAGTGATACTGCGGACCAGCGGGCCGGGAGGATTAATCTTGAGTCACAATACCTAATGAAATTGGCTTAGTTGCTTGGAATCCCTTTCTTCTTTCATATTTCTCACCTTTGGAAAGGGAATGTCTATCTTATTCCTGCCCCGCCTTTGGATTTGGGAGGCACCTAATTTATATTTGGTTTCAGAGACTCAGAAGCTGAAGAGGAAACTGTCTCAAGATATATCATCCTTCAGGTCACACCTACAGCTGACTTAGGTGACTCTGTCCGTCTGTCTGTCTGTCTCTAGTCTATTTCTTTTTGGCAGATTGAGAAATATAAGTGATATTGAGATGAGACTTCAGAATTTAGACTTCGGAGTTTATGCTACACTGAGTTAAAACTTTGAGGGCTGTTGTGATGGACTGAATGTATTTTGTATGGAAGAAAGACAAAGATTTTGGTGAGTCAGGGACAGAATTTTATGAACTGCTTCTATTTTGCCCCAAGTCATACGCTGAAGTCTTAACATGACCATCCTCATCCGCAGTGTAGTTATAGGAGGAGAGGGAGTCTCTAAGTTTAAATGAAATTATAAGTGTAGGGGGGCCTCGCTGATGGCCGAGGGGTTAAGTCTCAGTGCTATCACTGCTATGGGGGCCTGAGTTCAATCCCCGGCCAGGGAGCTAACCCACATGGCGCAGCAGACCTCTCCTGTCTGGGCCGCTGCTCCCCTCAGCAGTGTGTTTCAGTAGATCCACCTGTTCTGCTCCCCACTCTGTCTCTGGTGAATCCTCTCATACCCCACACATCTGACCTATACCCCAGTTCTTCTAAGCAAAAACAAGAAAATTTAAAAAAAATCTGAAGTGTGAGACCCTAATCCCACAGGATTAGTGTCCTTACGAGATCAGACATTAAAGAGGAAGAGCTAGATCATGTTCTCATGCTCTCCTTCTCTCTCTCCCTCTGTCTCTCCACCCACTACCACCACCACTGCCATGCACATACCAGAAAAGGCCATTTGAGGACATAGTGAGCAAATAGATGGTTATCTGCAAGCCAGGAAGAGTGCTGTTACCTGAATTAGCCAGAACCTTGATCTAAAACTTTAGCCTCCAGAACTAAAAGAAAATAAATATTTGTTGTTTTATTCACCCAGTCTGCTGTATTTTGGTATGGTACCCTGGGCAGACTAATACATAATCCAATGCTCCAGTGTGTTTTGTAATTGAATATAATAATTTTTAAGTACATTCTGATTATTTAAATTTAAGAACTTCTTTTAAAATAGAAAACTAGGGCTTCCTTGGTGGCACAAGGAGCGGTCTCAGCACTATGAAGCTATCAGCAGCCACTGCAGCGTAAGTTCTATCCCCAATCAGGGAGCTGACCCACATGGCGCAGCAGACCTCCCCCGTCTCACCTGCTATTCCCCTCAGCAGTGTATTTCAGTCAGTCCACCTATTCTGCTTCCCACTCTGTCTCTGGTGAATCTTCTCACCACCCCCCACCTCTGGCCTATATCTGAGCTCTTGTATGCATAAATAAATACATCTTTTAAAAAATAGAAAATATACTTGCTGCATGGATGGGAATAAATAAATTAAGAACTTCCTTAACATAATACAAGATTTCTGTGTTAGGTAAACATATATATACATTAATACATAAAGGCAAAAATAGAGAAAAGAAGACAACAAAGCAATTATCTGATAAGGAAGTGCACTAACAGCTTCACACAGAATGCTTACTGTAGCATTACTTATCAGAGTGAGAAACGGGACAAACCAAATGTCCAATAATTAGATGAGTCTGATAAATTATGTCACAGCCCATACAATGAAATTATATGCAGTCACTTAAAATCAGTTTTAGAGGAACAATTAATACCTTAAGAAAACATTAACTATATTGTTAATGTTAATAATTATTATAATATTATAACTATATGTCATAAAACAGAGTAAGCAACACAATCTAAATTGGGAGTGTGTGTTTATGGATGATACACCAACATGCTAATGGTTATCACTAGATGATAGGATTAGAAATAGTTTCATTTTCTTTTTAGGGCTTTTCTACATATTCCAAATATTCTACAATAAACATCTCTTGCTTTGGTGATATAAACGTATGTATGTTTTTATTTGAGACCACATTATGATAATTTTGCTTTCACTAGTTCTCAGAGAATTTGGCATGACAGTTCCTTTATTTTAATACAGCAGTTAAATTCTGATTTCCGAGTTCTATTTTGCATACTCTTTGCTTCTAGCGGATGGTAAATGCCAGTGGGCTCTACAACTTGCTATTCACCAAAGCTGTGGCCACAAGAGCATGCTGGAAAGAGGAGGACTCCATTCCAGGGCTTGCAGCCTCTGCTGTTCTAGATGGCTGGCTACACTGTACACACACACTCAGGGCCGCTAGGTCACAGCTAGACTGGGGGTAGTAGATAGTTATGTTAGGGCTTCAACGTAGGACTTTGGGGGAAATAGAAGCATTTAGTCCATAACATTCTTTCCTTGACTCAACAAAATCCATGTCTTTCTTATGGGCAAAATACATTCATTCCATCTCAACACCCTTCAGAGTTGTAACTGAATCTAGCATCAACTCCAGAGTCTAAACTTTGATGTCTCATCTAAATTTCACCTAGAGTTCTAGATCTACCAAAATAAGTAAGTGACATAATGTGCACTGCTTCCAAGACCGAGAACACAGTGAATTCTGGCACAAACGTCCACTGCTCTTCCAGGCACTTAAAAAATTTGGGCATTGCTTTCCCCAGGGATTCAAATGGAAATACCAAAGGAGAAGAGAAAATATTCCTGTGACACCCCAGTTATTTTCCTGCCTAACTCATCTCTCTCTTTTCTGCCCTTCTTCTTCACTTGAGTGGAAAGGGAGACCTGACTCTCAGGCAGGAAGTGAACCATGATTGTAGAGTCAAGAGTTGTGTGGGCAGTGCCCTCTTAATCAGGAGTTGGCAAAATGGTGGAACTCTAATTCTTCACCAAGCAAATGATTTTGCAGAGATTCTCAAAGGAGAGGGGAGGGGCATGCCCCTTCGAAGAAGGCATCGGAATAGAGACCAGATGTGCAGTTGGCGAAGTACATTTAATTGATCTGTTTACTGACCAAAGCTTCAGAAGCAAACATCAATAAAGTTGCTTTTGTTAGTGGGGATATAGAGGCTAGGTGGAGAAACCTAGAATTAATGTAACTCAAAGAGAACAAGAGAAAGTCTAAAATTCATAGGGAATAAACACTTAACCCTTGGCAAAAACGATCATTTAATCAACAATGATGCATCTTTGCGCCGATCCTTCTAGAAAAGTGCTGGGTATAACCACTCCAGGTGACGGCCTCCCAGCTCCCTCCCTTATTTTTAACAATTCTTGACAGATTTCTCTAGGGATCATGCAGGGATGAGTTCCTTTTTGGAACATAGAAAAACTGAGTGGTGTTATGGGGTGAATTGAGTCCTACCAAAAGATATATTGCAGTTCTCAGAATGTGACTCTCCTTGGAAATCGGATCATCGGATCATCGAAGATTTAATTTTGAGGTTGGAATGAGGTTATACTGAGGTAGCACAATTCCCTAATCCAATATGACTGGTGTCCTCATAAGAAGAGGAGAGACACAGATACACAGATACGCAGACACAAAAGGCAGAGCACGTGTGATGGCAGAGGCAGAGGTTGATGTGCTGCATCTACTAGCCAAGGGACTCCAGGTTCGACCAGAAGTCAAGGGAGAACCCTCCCCTAGACCCTCCAGGGGGAGGAGGACACTGTCAACACCTTGCTTTCGGACATCTGGCCTCCAGATTTGAGAGAATACATTTCTGTTGCTTCAGGTCACCCATTTGTGGTACTCAGTATGGCAGCCCAGAGAAATACAAGTGGCAAGAAACTTATGGGCAACTTTCCCCCAACAAGTTATTGATGCAACTGATTTGTCAAGTACTTGATCAGTTTGAGAATTAGGAAGACTAATAGCAGCTGCTAAGTTTCCTGTGCATAAAGTACAGATGAAGTGAATGTTTTCTTTTCAGAATAAGAGTAACAAGTTCTAGGCTGGTGAAGATGTTCAGACATGAATGTGATGCCCACTCAGCAGAGATGCTGGAAAGGAATTAAGTTTTCTATATGAAGAGCTGGATTCCAGAAATACCTTGAAGGGTCTCACCAAATTCTATGCAGCCTTCCAGAAGGTCCCCCATGAAATGGAATAAGACTAAGTCTTTTTGATGATGTCTCCAAGAAAAAAAATGCAAGAAATTAGCAGTTTGGGCCCCAAAGCCTGGCACATGTTATAGTTTTTTCTATCCTTTCCACCTGAAAAGAGTTTGAGGCCCCCAAACATAGACTTTTATCACAGCTTTCAAAATGCAGGTTCATGTAATGAGCACTTACTTGGCCCAGAGCCTATGTTACGATCCTTTTCCACTATATCACATTTAATCATGTGCACTGAGTCTACAATGTACTACATTGCCATGACTAAAATATTGTGCTAACACATTTCTGGAAAGACAAGTCAGCTCCCCTAAAAAGCCATCCTACATGGGCTGATGAATCATGTCCATGGCTTGTGAATCACTTCGACCCAGATGATAAGCACTTGTAGATGCAAGCCAACATGGACTCTTGTATTACTAACTGTAGAGGTGAGCTAGAGATAAGTTCCAATGCCAGAAATCACAGGGGACGTGGCAGACAACATCTGGAATCTGCACTGATAGAAGATACAGGATATTATTATTCAATGCTGCTCATTTAGACTTTCTAGCAAGCACCACACAAACAGATGCTGTTCAGTATAACCAGCAATGCAATTAAAGGCATGGGCTATCTTTCTAAAAGGAAAAGTGACTATTATCTATTTTAATTGTACCTGTTGGCCAGTGTAGGGCATTTTAAGAATTCATTACACAATCAGAGATAAAATCTACAGAAGCTATAATAATTTGGGTGATAACAGTTTATGACAAAACGGGAGTCCTTTTTTCTCCTCTGATGTAACTGTCACAGTTTGAGAAATATCTTGATAAAAGATGCCAACTATATAGGGCTGAGTTGATGAAAACTGGCTAAAACCTGTATAAATCACAGAATAAAATGTGCCCCCATTCCTCTTGGCTATGACATCAACCCCAAAAGTCCCCAAGTCAGCTAATTTTCAGACTGTTTGTGATTACACACTGGAATTGCCCTTGTTCTCGGGTGACTATGGCTCAGAGACATCTCTTCCCTGTCAATCCAGCCTCTCCATCTCAGACCTGCTGCCAGGGTCTCTGACAATCGGTGCCCCATGCCAATGTCTCCAAGTACACCTGTGCCAGCTACAGTGATAATACTGGGCATAATGGTGAAGCACTGCAGGAATAGGACCCAAATCCAGCTTGTCTCTGATGGGGGAATGATCATTTGCATGCCTAAAGTAGAATCCTTCATGAACATCAATAAAATATTAGCCAGAATGACAAAGGAACAGATACACAACATACACGTAATTTAAGAAAAAGATCCTGGACCTCTCCCCACCCCCACACCTGGCCTTCTGGAACTTTCAAAAAACGATCAACTGACTTCTCCCCAAAGTAACTCCAGCCTGAAAATGCCAGAACCAGTAAGAATATACTAGAGTACCCAGTAGATACATTTTTCCAGGATGACCCCATCTTTCAAATGACTGTTTCAGCGTTTGAAAAGATAAAGATGAATCATGAATCATGCTCTCTGAAAAAGCAGTCCATTCCTATGATCTGCTTGCTAAGAAAAACTATTTCTGAAGTTTAGGTCTAAAGGATCATTATTACTTATATAGTCATCTATTAATTAATTGTAAATACTTAAACACTGTAATTGGTGTTGCTATTAATTGATGCTAAAAGCACCTAACAGGATCTATCGAATGATGAGTAGACAAACAAAATGTTGCTTATATATACAATGGAATATTATTTGGCCATGAAAAGGAGTGACATACTGCTAGAGGCAGACACAAAAGGCCAAATATTGTATGATTCCATTTATATACACACACAAAATAGGCAGATATACAGAGACAGAAAGCAGATTAGTGATCACCAGAGGTTGAGGAAAGAGGGAATAGAGAGAGACCGCTTAACAGACAAAGCTATGAATAATGAAATGTTCTGAAAACGTAATGGTGATGGTTGCACAAAGTTGTGACTGCAGCCAATGCTATTTAACTGCGTGCTTTAAGATGGCTAAAATGATAAATTTCACATCATTTATTTTGTCACAATTTTTTTTAAAAAGGATTTAATTTCTGGGTTTCCATTTCCTCAGCTACATTCTTGGATCTACCTTCTTTGATGTGTTACAAGAAATCCGTAACATGCTATTTTGTGAAAACCTTTGCACATGGAAACTTGTATGTAAATGGAATATAAGAACACCAGGCTGAGCACACACTCAATGCTGAAATTATGCAGGAGAGCAGGCCACTGGGAGGAGGTAATACAAATGACAGCTGCCCCCATGTGTCCCAATCCTCTTGGTGTTTCTTGTTCTGTCTCCTCCCCACCCCAGAGGGAAACAGCTCCTAAGATAAATTGCTAGTCACAATTTACAATCAGAACACTACTTAGAGGCATAAACAGGCAGTTGTGCCTGTTTCTAATGGATTCTAGATACTTGATATGCTGAGAGCACAGGACGATTTTTTTTCAGGCGATTGAACTCCTTAGAGTCTGACTTCTAGACCATTTTGTTGGTTTAAAAGACACCATTGCTCAAGCATTGTGAAGTCGGCTTGTGTGCCTGGTGGGGAGAGAGGGCAATTTGGTTCACTGTGCTGAGGGTTTTTTCTTTTATTGAAATCGCTTAAATTTCAAACTACATCTTTTATTTCTTTCAACAACATCAAGCATTAGCAAGTCACTTGTTTCTAGGAATGAAGACTAGAAATCTTAATACAAAACATTAGCTCAGGAGGATGGTCTGGCAGAGTAATAGATCTTCAGAACTGCAGAGGCAAAATTTGCCTGGCTTCCTCAAGTTACAATAAAGCACCGTAATTCTTTTATTGAGCCAGTATCATTTAAGGCACAAATATATCTATGTGGAAAGCAAATGTGGCAGCTCCTCCTATACACTATGGAAGGAAGCATTCAGTCCCTGCACTGATGGGCACTGGCTAAAGGTGAAAATAATAGGTTAGATTAGAAAGAACTGCTCAGACCCAGAGCAATCAATGACACCTCAGAATTGCTTATTTGAGCTGTGATCGCTCTTATTTCACATGCAAAGCACATGGAATTAGCAACCAGATGGTATCTTCCTTTTCCTGGTGGACTTCCTAGGATTTCCAAAGACTCTTGCCTGAATTAGTTGACTTGCTGGGCCAGCCTAATAAGGTTTCAGCAAGCTGACAAGCTTGAATACAAAGAAAAATGAATCCCAACAGATAAGCACAACTATTTATCGGGCTTAATAAGAAGAGGAGAAAGAAAAAGAGAGAACTGCTTAGACATCAATATAGTCGATACCTTCGAGTCTCATTTTTTTAACCCTTGAACAGCTCATGAAATCTGAGGCTTGGGAGGGAAAGCAGAGGTCAGCTATTCAACACGCTAGATCATTCCTCTATTGCTACTAACCAAATTACCCCAAAACTTAGCGGCCTAAAATGACAACATTGCCGGTCTCAGTTTCTGTGGACCAGGAATCTGGCTGCAGGTTATGGGTCTCCCACCTCAGAGGCAGAGGGTCTCTCACAGGCCACAATCCCCGTATTGGCAGTGGCTGCATCCATCTGAAGGTTAGACTGGGGGAGATCTGCTTGTAAGCCCCTCGAGAGACTGACGATCTCTCGATCAGCAATCAGTTCTTCCAGGACTCTTGGACTGAGCGCTGCGGTTCCTCATCAGCTGTTGGTAGAGGCCTTACTCTGTTCCTCACCACGTGAGCCTCTCCAAATATGGCAGTTGAGTTCATCAGGCAAGCAAAGGTGAGTTCAAGGCAAAGTTAAGAGAGGGTTTGAACAAAACGGAGGTCACGGTCTTCTACTAACTAACATCAGAAGTGATCTCCCATCACACTGCCTATTTATTCGAAGCAAGTCACCAGGTCCGACCTACACTTGCGAGGGAGGGTGACACAAGGGCGTGAGTGCCAGGAGGTGTGGCCATTGTGAGACAGCTTAAAAGAAATGGCGAGCCTGTAGGTTGAGTTGCCCCAGTCCTGTCCAAGCAACTGGGCCACTACACTGACCAAGAGGCACCTTGACAGACAAAAAGCATCAGTTCCTGACTAGGGATTATCTACAATCTCCTGGAGGGAGAAGGAGAGCCCACGGGCTTGACTGGAATGTAACCCATCTGTGCCCGCCTGGGGGTAGCTCACCCCAGAACAAGTATGATGCTGTTCTCCTCACCCCGCATGGACTTAACCTTTAACTATCTCCTCCCAACACCCTTCTGGCAGTCAGGTAATATCCTCCTTTCCCAAGCTGGCTCCCTCATGCCTGAGTCTCTCTAATAAAGCCTTGCCTGGTTCAGCTACAACTAGTGCTCTCTGGTGAATTCCATCCCTAGAGGGCAAAGGTCCCCCTCTTTGGGGTTAAGGCCCTGTGAACAATTGCCTACCATCTCTACCCATGAGACACTTGTATCTTCCCCACAGAATCCTCACTGGCCTGTGCTTTAACTTCTCCTGCCATGAAGAACTAACTCCCCGCCTCCCGCAGGGCCCAATCATTCCGCTTCAACATCCTGTCTACTGTAGCGGGTCTCATATTAACCCCCCTGCCACTGTTTGCATTCCGAGATTCTGTTAAATGCCCAGAAACTCTTAAGAGACCCTTGACTTCAAGATGTTTGTAAAGGAGGTGTTTAAAAATGGGAATTTGCACATGAGATAAGATCTAGGAAAACCAAAGGACTTTAGTTACCACAAGTGAAGTTCTCACACACCGTTCAGTGCTATCTTAAGCATCAGAGTATTATCAGCTGCTGGAGGAGGGGAAACCCTCACCATGCCTGCCTCACGCTGAGTTTGCAGAACCATTTTGGAGACGCATACAGGTTTGTGAGTTTGCTCTTCAAAGCTATTAGGGAAGGCTTAAAACCCATCTGGACTATCTATCCTTACAGAGGTTAAAGAAAACATGACAAGGACAGTAGCCTGTGCTCTGAAATGTCCCAAAGCGGGGTGAGGGAAGTGGGGGGAGGGCGGTTGTGGGCGGGAGGCCGTGAGACGAGTCTGGTGATAAACGGGCAAAGGACTGCAATCATGAGGAAGAAAAGTCAGAGGGTCACAATTCTACAGAGTCACATCATAGGCCTGAGAGTGCAACAGGTAATCTAAAAAGAGGAGGTTCCCCTATATTTGGGAAGCGCACAAGAGATTATGGTGATGGTGCATAGGTGACTCGGGAGTGGGAATTTTATGGGGACAACACCTGAGAGGAGAAAGCAAACTATACCAAAATGCATGATGATGTTATACGTGTGTGTGTATAAAAATTAAGAAAAAAGAGGAGGTTCCATGCTCCATGGCCCATCTATTGAAGGGTGGAGCTAGGCATCCAGGAAAAGTTAAATAGGTCTGGGAGAGGAGACTTGAAAGAGAAGACCTGGAGGAGGCATATGGAGGAGAGAGCCATGTGAAGAAGCTGTACTTGCTTCTTGGCCTTAGACTTGCATAAGGAACTTGGGAGATATGGAAGGAGACACTTGGAAGAGACATGGGTGAGAGCCCCGTGGGGAGGTTGACAATAGCAGCCCTTATATGGACTTGGACTTTGAGTTTGTGCCTTTCTTTCCAGACTTGCCTGGCCCCTTCTGCCCCTTTCCAATATGTCCCTGCCAGAAGGTGCCTTGGAATTCTAGCAAGCTTTTGGGTCTCAGTGACCCCACTTTGGGCCAACTCTGTTTGACAAGGCTTTACCCAGGAGGGCCTTGGTAACTTTGGGTGTTTCATCAGGAAACTATATCCTTTCTCTCTATTGCACACCAGTTCTACTAAAGTTATTTTCTGTTGGAGGTTCTACACACAAAGGGTGTGTTTTGTCTCTATACAACAGATGGCAGAACCTATTTACAGCATGCAAAGTTTGGGGGTCCTGGGATAACCCTCAGCCTACCTGCTAACAAGAGGTTTTGATTTCCCATGATGCTGGTCCAGAGGGGTAGCTAAGCCTAAAGGTGGCTTGGAATGAGATAATAGGGAGGGTAAAATGGGTAAGAGGTCTGTGCCCCAATTGGATTCCATTAATTCCATTTTGATGGCCAGATTAATATATCTTGTCATATACACATCCAAAATGAAGCATACAAAACAAAGAAGGTGGACTAAAGAGAAAGGCACCATGAGCTTGGACCTCACCCCATCCTCATGTTGTTCAAAATTCTGTCCTCTGTGTCTTGAGACCTAAACTAATGGACAGTAACATTATTCACTTTTTACTAGCTTAGAGTGTGTATAGCTAAAATCTAACCACCTTTTAAAGAGTCATCCAATGAATCACAAAGTCAACCGATTCAGAGAGACGTGGGTTGCAAATGGAAATACTATGTAGTTTGTACACCACACCCCCCACAAAAAAAAAACAGGCAAAATGTCCCCTCAATCAATGAAAGGTAATTTCCTATCAGCACATTGATAGTTGCTTGAAGGTGTGTTAACTTCTGTCACTTTCATGTTTGGCTTCTCTCTCTTCTACTTACACTCTTTGCAGAAACGAGCCACAAACTCCATTCTGTTGACTGGCCTGGAGACCCCTCAGATTCTCGAAGTTTGTGGTCTAGCCCTCAGTCCCCAGTGTGATGGCCTGCACCACACATCAGTCTTTTACTGAATCATAAGGATGAGAAACAAAGGGTGTCAGGGCTCAAGCTACACCCTAACTCCAATGCTATTCTTAACTCCCTGGAGCAAGTTCAATGTGGTCATCTACTTCACATAAAGTCACTGGTGGAAAATGAACATAAATCCCCATCAATGTTAGAAATACTAGTAGATTTGGTGAAAATGCAGAAGGTTGTATTTTTCCATGTTGTTCTGCTAAGAACCAACACCTGCTAGTATTTCAATGATACATAAGTGACCGTGTGTGTGGGGAGATAACAAACAAGAAACCAAATTCACATTTAAACTCCTGAAGTTTTAACAAATATGAAGCTGTTTGGGAATATATAAGTATTTGCATGATAAGCCAAAATTAAACACAGAAGTTCTAGACCAGAGACTTCAAGAATCTAAGGTGCCTCCAGGCCAGTCCATGAGTACGTCCATTCACAACAACCAGTTTTTGGCCACACTTTCGACTCTGCATCAGGGGCTACACTATAGGTCAAACAAATCAAAGAATAGGAAATATAGGTTTAAAGATTTAACTTAAAGGAAAATTAACGTGCCTTCAGCCAGTCCAATATTCCCTCATATATATTATCAATGCTTCTTCTAGGAACCCTATGCTCTGTGGTTCAGAAGTAACTAAGCTAATAGTAAGCCATTTTGAAAGATATAGGCTTTACAATAAAACCTATTAGTCAGTGAGAAGGGGGTCAAGAATGGGACTCTTCTCAAGTCTTCCCCACTAGAAGAAATGCTGGGGGTGGGGGGTGGCAAGAAGGGCTTCCCCAGGTGTGGGTTACACAAAGCATCCATGTGGTTTGTTAGCAAGTCTCTTGTGCTGTTCGGGTTTACAGAGACCAGTCCATGCTTCTGCTTCTGGTGTGACTTAATAACTTACTAATTATAATTGACTAAACACCAGGCATCAACTCACACATGTCAAGACTCATTTCTATCACCATTTTGGATCTATTGTAGTCTACAGAGAAGCAGGCAGGGAGCGCCCAACGGGTCACCAAAACATAACAGATCTGGGGTTGATATCACGATTCAGAATATGAAGCCAGATGGTCCAAGAGCCAGGGGACAGGAGCAGGGAGCTGAGGTCAAGCAGGCACTGCAGGACTAGCGAGCAAGGTCACTGAGCGTGGGGCCACCGTGATGGCAAGCTTTTAGTGATGAGACAGTGAGCACAGCTCCTCTTAAGATTCAGATTTGGGGTGGTGCACTGGGGTGCTTCAAACAGGCCGATCTTATACTGAGCTGGGTCCACCCTCCAAAATCTGCATATCTTAATTTTGGACACCTCTGGTCTAAGCCCCATAAGTAGAGTCCATTGCTTTTGGGGAGGAGCTTGAGACAATCATCTCAAAAAAACGAAATGAACTAGATAGAGGCATCACACAGATGCAAAGGGGCAATACAGCCTACAGCACTATGGATTACACCCTCTGCCACCTCAATAGGGTTGTCCTGGGAAACTGGCAAATGGAGTCAAAATCTTGACCAAGGATCTTCTTAATTTAGAAGATAGACAATAATAGAACTAGGTAGGGACTTCTGATTCCTAATTTGGCATTCCTTCCAAGGTTACTCAATATCTTTACATGCATTTTGTTAGGATGGGATGTCTCTTCTTTGTGTCCAGAAACAAGAAGACGATGATGTCATTTATAAGTATCTAGAACACCAAGTCCAAGAAACACTTACGGAACAGAGTAGTGCGCGCCACAGACTATGCAAAAAAAAGAGAGGCAAGTAAGAGATTGTTCTTGACTTCCAAAAGCTGGCTCTGAAGGTTGAGACACATTTACCCCTATAATCTAGACCCTGTGTGGGGGATACATTTATAGACATTCTCCAGAAGCTCACTTTTTCCTGGCCTTCTCTTAAACCACAGGGGGTTAATCCCTTAACTACAGGAAGCCTAGTATTTATGAGCTTCAGTATCTCCTCCCCACTCCCACCTCTTCTGGCTCACATGGAGGGCACTGGGCCCAGGCAACAACCTTTGCTTCAAATCTCTGCAACATGGAAGAGTCTGTTAGCAGAGTCTGTCCCCACCCTGTGCGTTTGCTAGGACAGATTTCTTCTCTCAACACTGTATTTATTACTGGGGCGTGAAACACAATTCTGCAGATGCCTTTTCCACTTGCCTGCTGTTAAGAGCCTGTTCAATAATTGAGCTCTCCCTCCCTTAAGGACATTTGGTTTCTGTTGGCTGTTGCATAAGAGGGTGCAGGCTGAGTTCTGAGATCTCCTGGATTCCTCCCACCCACTCTCCTTCCTCCCTTGCAATTGACTCTAGCAAGTGTTGGTTTGCAGCTGCAGCAGAAGCAGCTCCTTAACTCTTAGGCAGCCACAACCTTTACTGCTCTTTCACAGACATAGTACTTATTCTGTCTCCCCATTAGATTATCACAGTAAATTGATGGTTACTTAAAAAAAAAATCTGTCACAATAGGAGACCAAACACTGGCAACAGATAAAACAAAAGGAGGCACTGAGCTCTTTAATTAAGGTTCACGAAGGCATGTGAATCCTAGCTCTTAGTTACCCTGCTGTGCCTCTGCCTGATTAGCTGCAATGCATCTGCTCAGTTTCCTGGTATCCATCTGTACTGCGAGGGAGAAATGTATTCAGGTTGCCCTGATTCTCAATAAGATGGCTCAAAGGCATCAGCTGCAGATAGACTAATGGTTACGTGTGTTGACAGAGTGTTTCCTGCGTTCCTTGCTGTGTTGACATGGAAGATCACACCACCTTACACGTACCTGGGATTAACTCACATCCACACAGACGGCCCCAGTGAAATGCCTACTCCCAGCAAACTCGAAGGGTTTTAGGAAGATTCGTTTCTGTTGTACAACACTACTGCTGTAGTGTTTAAAGCTGAAGATATACCTCAGTTGCATCATTTTCATAAACTACCTGTCTGATAAACAATGGCTTCTGCCATAGATTCTCCCTTTGATAGATTAGAAGGTCCTTGAGAATTGGGACCTTTTGATGATACAATATTGGGGATCGGTCATTTCAATGTGGCATGAGTATGTGTGTGTGTATAAGAAGTCTTTCTCACCAAAAGAGTAGACAGAACTGACCACTGTTCAGTGTAACTTGGGCAGAGCACACTCTCTAGCTCAAGATATGTTGTACCTGAGTGATTTTAGTTTCCCCAAAGAGCTTATTTGCCTTCTTTATTAAAATTCATTAGCACTATGTGAACCCTAAAATTCTTTGCCAATACACCAGTCTGTGATTCAATAATATCGATTCCCATAAACTCAGGTTCATCGAATTGAAATAGCTGAGCTGACCACTACACACAAACTCGAACATCTAGGACTTAAAAATATTTTCCCAAGGCTGGTGAAATCCAAATCAAGTCTGGAATTCCACCTTGATTTCTTCGGCTTGTCAAAGGAACCATGCAAGCAAAAGATCATAGCCTTAGAGGGAACTGGGTGAGGGGTGTATGGGAACGCCAGGTACTATTTTTGCAACATTTCTGCTAGCCTAGAATATCCTAAAATAAAACATCTTTGATTAAAAATTACTAACTAGGGTGAAAATAAAAGCAACACTGAGCTTAAACTGGGAATTCAGCACTCTGATTTCAGGAAAGACAACATAACAGAGACATGGATTAAAGTTTTGCTGTCACTATGAATTTCAGGCTCGTACAGTAGGTGACTTTGTTAGCACATGACTGAGGGGCGCTCAGGGACCACAAATTATTAAGGGGTGCATGTTGAGAAGTAATTCTGCCATTCGCTGCACAAAGGCAAAGGAAATGACTCTTCACGTGAAAGTTCTTTAATAGAATTAGTGTGCATGGAGAGAGAAGAAAGGGCATTCTTGGTAATAGCTTCCCACTAACCCTCAAATTTACCCATCTCCTCAGGGGCAAATGCCCAGCCAAACAGGGTTGGTCCAATGATGGGTATCTGAGGCCTGAAAGATTGCCGCAAGTCTAAGGTACCTTCTGGTGAGGAACAGCAAGAAGGGGTTTAGGCAGACCTTAGAAAGCTGTGGCAAAAGGAGATAGCACATCAGGAGAACAGCTGCCATTAGCATCCTCCCCTGTGTCTCTTACCCACATGTCTTTCCCCATGTCTCTATGTCTCTCCTCTACCTGTCTCCTCCAAGCCCCAGGCCCAGCAGTAACAGGTGCAAGTCAGGCTGCATGAAACAGCATCCTGGCCCTCCTGTCTGTCTTATACAGCTCACCCAGCTGCTAAGCTCCAGCCCTTGCAGCCAGTTCCCCTACTCAGGAAGCCAGTTTATGGTTGTCGTGGCTAGGAGATACTAGAGAGCACAGGTTCTCCATGGAGCTGCGCAGATGTGTCAAAAGGAGGAGTTCTGTAGCCCTCGGTGGCTTTTTATGCTTTTTTAAAAAAAGATTTATTTACTTATGCATACAAGCTGGGGTACAGACCAGAGGTGTGGGGTGGCGAGAGGGTTCTCCAGAGACAGAGTGGGGAGCAGAACAGGCAGATCAACGGAAATACACTGCTGAGGGGAGCAGTGGGCGAGGCAGGAGCGGTCTGCAGCGCCATGTGGGGAATCTCCCTGGCCTGGGGTTGAACTTGCGTTGCTGCTGCCTACAGCTCCACAGCGCAATGCTAACCCACTGTGCCACCAGGGAGGCTCCGGCTTTTTATGCTTTTTGTACGGAGGTCTTTTGTAGGGAGGCAACCAGGTACAAGGCAGGTAGGGTGGCTGGGGGACTAGGAGGCTGGTAGGCCTCCCAGCCCCCAGCGAATCTTCACTCTCTCAGGTTCTCTGGCGGTATCTTGTGGCCTCTGCTTCTCCTCTGTCTCTGCTGCTTCTGCTGCCGCTGCTACTGCTGCTGCCACTGCTGCTGCCACTGCTGCCGCCACTGCTGCTAAGCCTAGTCTCTGGCTCAGATGTGCCCACTCACGCAGTCCCACACCCTGTTCCAGGTGCCCGCCATCAAGCATGCATGTAGGCCTGCAGAGGTTATTATTGAGGAGAAGGCGGAAAAACCTGACAATTCTCACTTACCCTAAAATGGCACACTGAGATCTGTAATCCAAGTTGGTTGCAGTTAAGTGGGGGTGGGGGGAAAGCAACTCCCTTTAACAAAGGTGTATCTATCACAACTTAATCACTTTAAACACTTTGTATTCCCCCACATGGGAAGGGCCTAGGCTGAAGAATTTCACATTCTTTGGGAAATTCCAGATTGCACGCCTAGCACTATAAAGGTAGTAATTGGCATTAAACACTAGGGATGAGATAAACTCCAGGAGGAATTTCTCTTATAAAGTGGCCAAAGCAGGGAACCTAAGTGCAAAACTTTACAAATTTGGAATTTACTGGCCAGCAGGGATCAAGCATTGTTCTGTCATGATTTACTACAACTTGTTCACATTAGCATATCAATTAGGGTAAAATTTGGCACACTTATCATTAGTCTAGCCTTTTCTCCCCCCCACCCCACGCACTTAAACACCTTGTAGAACTCATAATGGTAGCTCCTTAAGGGACTTCAAAATGGTCTCACCCATTCTCCTCCTGAGGCTCAGAGGTAGACTTCAAATTAAACAAGGACACACAGGTGGAAGTACTTTGAATAAATTACTGCATAATTATAACTATAATCACTATTGATATGACTAGCCACTTGGCCAAGATCACACAGCTGCTTAGACCATGGAAGATTCTAAACTCCTAAGAGCCTGGCAGGAGTCTTTGTAATTTAATTATGGACAGTACTGACTCCCACATGAGAAAATGTTTAATAAATAACGAACCCGAATGCAACGTAGACCCTTTAATCCCAGCCCAGGAGAGAGGCGCGCTATCCCCTTTGGAAAGATGGAAACCTGGAGAGAGCATTTGTTTACCAGTTTGAAAAGGGAGCAGAGAAAAACCCGCATTTATTCCTGGGGGAGAATAATGCCACCATTATAAGCTGCTGTGTTCCATCAATTTAAAAGTAATTTTTCTGAATTAAGAGAAAATTGAATGGGGGAAAATGGTTCCTTTTGGAAATCTAATTCCCAACTGAGTATTTATATGCTGATACTCTTCAGAAGTACACAAACATTGACATGCTTCGTGTGTCAATGTCAACCAGGACAGGGAAAATGTCCTTCCTTTAGCTAAGCAGTTCTTCCTAGTCTTCCCCGCCCCTCCCTACCCACCACTCCTCACCAAAACCCAAGCCAACTCCTTTAAAAACAGATATGGATACAATAATCAAGTTCCAAACTGAATATCAACAAAATCCATGGCAATGAATGGGAATGAAGCCGAAGATTTCATTTCATATTTAAAATGCTAAATTGGGTGCTTATAATTCCCCTGATTTAGCTTTTTTAATTAAAAAATTCAAGCTTTATTCAACATTTGCATATTCATGTCTCTATAATGTGCACTGATTGCATTAAAGGCAGAGAAAAGCATGTAAGTGCAGCACAAATATAGTTACTCATCAAGTGCACCATCTATGTATGCATAGATAAATATTTCCAAACAAATTAACATACACCCCAGCACAGGTGCTGTGGCCTCACGGCTCCCTCCAGTTATTTCAACCCTACTTTTCTTTCCATCAAGTTTCCAGAGTCAGAGTATCAGTTTAGGAATTTTATAATTTGGTGCTTTGTAGAATGAGCGGCTCCCTTTGCCAAAGTCACTGATTAGTGACTAAGTCTTCCATCAGCAATAGTCAGGGGGGAAAAGCCATTTAACTGTGCTCTTTATTAGCAAGCAAAAATACAGTGGTGGGGAGCAAAGGAAATCATTCATTATGCCTCTGGGTTCTTCTAGGCTGGCAAATAACCAAACAAGTGTCAGGCAGATGGGTAAGAGAAAAAGTCAAAAAGAAGCTTAATAATCGCATGCAGACTTTCCGAGAGACACCCAGCCTGTCAGTGGCTTATTCACGTGACTTCAGATGCCATCTTATATCTTAGGACATGAACGAAAGAAAGGGAAAGTTCAGTCAGGGAGTTTATGGGGAAAGGCACTCGGTCTCCTCCACTTAAAAGAGATAAGGAGAGTAGATCTTCCTCAAAAGGCCCTGAGAGCAAGGCATATCCAAATGTCAAAAGCAACTTTCACCCAATCTTCAGAGCCTCTCTCTGAAATTAAGCTTTCACCATTTAGGGGTAGCAGATTTTTGCTCTCCTACAACAGCTTGCCTAATTCTACAAAGACCTCCAATAGTTAGTAGTTGTTAGTCAGAGGAAAGGATGTTTCTCAAGCTTGAGAAGTAAATATCATTGACCAGGTGTGGCAGACTGTCCATGGCCCACCAAGAGCAGGTCCCTCTAACTTCTTGCCTACAGAAACAGGACTTTGGAGGCACAAAGTGCCCAGGATTTAGAAACAGGACATGTTTTGTCTAAGCCAGGGGTTGGCAAACTACCTCTAGGCCAAATCCAGCCCACCATCTGGTTTTCAAAATAAAATTTTATTGGAAGACAGACATATACCCACTCAACTTTCTGTCTGTGGCTGCCTTCCCACTCCAAGGGCTGATTTGAGTAGTTGCAACAGAGACCATAAGGCTCAGACAGCCTCAAGTGTGTACTACCTGGCCCTTTGCAGAAAATATTTGTAGGGTCCTGTCCCAAGTCAACGCCAGCCAATTTCTCAGCCTCCCTTGCAGCTAGGAAGATGCTGGATACATACAGCAGGTGAGGAGGAGATGCTACCCATGACAGCTCCTGGGGGAGAGGCTATCAATGCATTCACTGAAACAAGAGCCAAAGAGGAGCATCAGATTTTGGGGAGCGGCAGGAAGGATGCATGATGTATGTTCAGGACATCTGAATATATGATTGCGATATTTTGCTGAAGTTAATACTTCAACACACAAGTAGAGATCGAGACTGAAGACCACCAAGGGTAATGGGTTCTTGGTCATTTGTTTAAATGTGTACTCCTTGGATTTTCTGCTCTGCAAACTGCTACCTCCAATTAAATTTTCTTGACCAGCGTTTCCTTCTTATTACTCTGGCGTCACTTAGTTTCCACTGCACTGACCTTTCCTAGTTCTCTCACTGCCTCTTCCATCTCCTGTGCCCACCCATATATTGTTCTTCACCCTGAAAACTGGGCAATTATTTTAAAAATATCATCATCTTTTTTTTGCTTCCCTCAATGTCCTCTCCCTGAACATTCTCATCAACCTCAAAACTTTCAAGCAATGAATTCCAAATTCACGTTTCTAGCCAAGACTTTCCTGTGGATTCTGACTCACTGCTAACTGCTGTGTATTCACAAATAGGTGTCATAATGGCAACTCAAACTCTATGTAACTAAAATATTTAACTTCCCCAACTGGCCATGCAGTTAGTCCTGCCTTTGCGTCTTACTAACAATGTGAGAGAAACCAAGTTTCTTAATTTCTCTGGTCTCAGTTTCATTACTTTCATGTCTCAAAGGAGATACAAAGTCCTGCGAAAATGAACAATGACTTAAAATACATATAAATAAATTAAAAAAAAAGAGAGAAATTCAAAATCCCATTCCTGGGTGTACACAAGAAGAAACTGCTGATTTGGAATAAATGGTAAGGGGAACCTGGTAAGACTTTGAGGAGAAGAGAGGATTTGAGCTTGAAAAGCATGGGAAAATTCTGGAATCTACATGTCCTCCTTTTATAGGAACTAACTGATTTAAACATGAGTCTACAGAGAGGTGGAGCTAACTTCTGGTAGGCCCCTGTTGGGGAGCAGGGAAGATGGAAACACCACTTTTGCTTTTGCCTGCCACTCCCAGTCTCATCTGACACTTGTTTCGTTCCAGCACCTGCCTGGCGTCCAGGCTAGTGCTCACATTAGCCTCTGCCAGGTCCTCAAGACGGGGCATCCAGTTCAGTTCAGATTTGACTCAGGTTTACAGCTGCTTTTCTTAGGCTTTTACCTTCCTGATTTCAACAAAACAACCACAAAAAATCAACTGTCCATGAGCTTGACAGAGAGGCGGACGCTGCGAGTGGGCTTTCATTGAGTCAGAGAACACAGGTAAAACTACAAGAAAACCTGGCCGAGGAGAATGTTCCCTGCCTGACAACCAGAGAGCCAAGCTAGGCCCTTCCTGCCTTGGCAGACTCTTGCTGACATCAAGATGCCAAGCTGAAAATGGAATGGAATGGAGCTGCTTTTGCCCTATTTGTGTTTTCTACACTACATTTCTATAGGTCCCTGTTGAGCCTGCCAGCCTTCACCTTTGACCTGAGATGAATCCTTTACCAAAGAATGCATTTTCTAACTTCAAAAGCATTCAAAGGTCAGATTTGGAATAGTATATTTATTCATCTCTCTTTTAAAATCTTTTCAAGGGGACTATCATTCCAGACATCTCCAATGTGGTCTTTGTATTTCTTTTTAAAGGCTGTTTTATTGGGGTAGCATTGGTTTATAACATTGTAGAGGTTGCAGGTAGACAGACTTACACATCACCCTCAATAAGTGCTACGTGGTGGTCACCACTGCCAGCCCAGCTTCACCTCTCCCCAGAAAGACTCTATTTTTACTCCTTGAGGACACCAGTCAGCACTCTGGATGCAAGAAAGACAAAAATAACCCATTTCTAAACCAGCGTAATTCCAAGAAACAAAAAAGTAAAGACGGGCTTTCTCGTCCTGTTCTTTGATGATTGCTCTAGGACTGGGAACTGCCCAGGAGGATGGAGTTAATACAGAAGCCAGATTCTTCTTCCAGAGTCCAGGGGCAGAGTGCTTTCTTTGTAGTGATGACTATATCGTTCTGCCAGTTAGTGTGGGACCGCAGGCCTGGCATTTGGACAGGAAGTGAGGCCAATCCTAAATGAAATCAAACTGTGAATAAAGGAGGATTAAAATTAAAATTGACAGCATAGTTCACAGATCTAGTGCGTGGCTCAGCTGCCTGAAAGTCATTGCCATCACACGCCTTGGACATGAGACATGAAAAATTGCCTAGATAGCTATTGGCTGGGGAGGTTGTGAGAAGCGCATTTGTCTGCACTTTGTCATGCCTATGACACTGGGAAGGTAAGAGGGGCTGGTGAGAATGCTGACAGGCTGATAAGTTTCTTTGGAAACAGCCTGCAGAGGCTGCCAGGAATGCAGAAAACTTAATGTTCTAATTCAAAAGCTCTGCTCCCTATGCTTTATAACCACAGCAATATGATTTTAAAATAACTATTTCAGAAAGGACATTGGATTAGGAATCAGGAACTCTGAGCGCAAGCCCTGCCTGTGCTCAATTGTTGTGTAACCTGGACACAATGCTTCATTTCCCCAGGACCATATATTTAAAGGGGGATTTTCAGCACGAAGGGGAGAAGTCAGAGGTGGTGGGAGACCAGGGAGGAGATAGTGAGAGGGATGAAACTTGGTTTTCGTCCTCCTTCACCTAGTTTGGGCAAGACTGAAGCCCCAAGAATAAAGAAATGCAGAACACTTAGCCAACACTACTCCAAAGGAGGATTTAGTTAATGCCCACCACCTTGGTTGAAAATTGCCATCACAGTGGGTTGAACAGTGGCGTTCCACAAGATATGTCCAAGTACGAAGCAGCAAAACCTGTGCACGTGATCTTACTTGGAGGAAGATCTTTGCAGATGGAATTAAGGATCCACATCATCTGGAATCTGGGGTGTGTACTAAATATAATGGCAAGTCCTTGTGAGAGGAAGGCAGGAAGAGGTTTGAGAGACCGAGACAAAGAAGGAAGGGTACCATATGAAGGCAGAGGCAAAGACTGGAGTTCTGCAGACCCAAGTCTAAGAATGCCTGGAGGCCCCCAAAACTGGAAGAAGTGTGGAAGGATTCACCCCTAGAGACCTCAGAGGTAGCGGGGCCCTACCAACTCCTTGACTTCAGATTTCTGGCCACTAGGATGGAGAAAGACTAAGTTTCTGCTGGATTAAATTGCATGATTTGGGATAATTTGTTATAGAAACCTTAGGAAACTAATACAACATTGTTATGAATGGAACAGTTTAGCATCTTTAGCAAAAATAATTCCTTTCTTCCCTTGGGATCTTGAAGACGTTAATTTAAACCAGCGTTAAGGCCAAATTTAAACATGGACAGGGACTAAGAATATGTCTCTTTAATGCTATCAAACACCATGCTATTGTCAGGAAGAAGACAATTTGCTGCTTAATTCAACTCTGAGACAAACACCAAAGTGGCAGAGGTGCTAGAAGCTGCTAGACACCTTTTCCATAAGCACTTTCTGGGGAAAGATAAGACATCTGCTGACAGGACAGGAAAGGCCAGTAAGGAGTTGTTGACACTGGGTCAGTTTTGGTGTGAGTATTTCATTGTTTGAGATTGTGGGTCTAAGCTAGCACAGGCCCATATATACTCTGTTACATGATTGCGATAACCATTCCTAATTATAAAGGTGATTTAGGCCTCCTGTGTGCCAGTGACACTTATACATCCTTCGGAGGGGTGTGACATTCATCCTTGGTTCATAAATGCAACCAATATTTTTTGAGTACCTATGTTTGTCCCTGTTTAATCGGTACTGACCACCCCACTCTCACCCTATTGCTTTTGTGATCCATAACAGGATGTATAAAAACAATGGCAGCAGGAATGGGTGTGGTTCTAGATAATGTGATGCTTCTTGGGAAACCAGCAGCCCACTCGCCACCAGAACTGGTATAAAGTGGCAACCAGGGGCCTCCCTGGTGGTGCAGCGGTTAAGCGCTGTGCTGTGGAGCTGTCAGCAGCGGCGACATAGGTTCGACGCCCGGCCTGGGAGATTCCCACATGGCGCAGCAGACCTCTCCTGCCTAGCCTGCTGCTCCCCTCAGCAGTGTATTTCAGTTCATCTGCCTGTGCTGCTCCCCACTCTGTCTCTGGTGAACCCTCTTGCCGCCCCACGCCTCTGGCCTGTACCCCAGCTTGTATGCATAAATAAATAAATCTTTAAAAAAATAAATAAAGTGGCAACCAGCTCAACCCTGAGGCTGTGCAAATGCAAGACTCTGGTCTAGACATTCTAGCTGACCCCCACCACCATGTGTGAGTTTGAAGACAGCCCTTACAACTGCACACTTCCAACCTGTCACCCATCACCCTCTCCATTTCCATGTCCACACCCATGGTAACATCTTATAGAAGAGCACATCAACAGCCAAATTTCCCAGAGCTGCTTGTAAGTCTGGAGCCAGCCCTGTCTCCTGTCACTGACCTGCGCCACTGAGCTGTCTTGTAATTCACCCTATAGCTGTCTACCTGCACACCTATAACCCAGGAGCTATCACCAGCCTCTACTGTCATGTGCACACCCGTGGAGAGATCACACAGGCACAGGAGGGCACAATGACAGTGAAGACCCCTAAGGCTGCTTGTGAGAACGGTTGTTGACTTGTCTCCTGTCACCGACCTGCAACACTGTGCTTACCTGCAGCTAGTCTCTCCAGCTGTGCACCTGCACACTCTAAGGCTGGTTTTCAACACCAGCCTCCACTGCTATCTTCCTATAGCAAGAACCAGCAGCCATAGTAATGCACATGGACAGCCAGGACTCCCACAGCTACCAGTTTACCTACAGTTAGCCAGAGCCTTGCTGCCTGCTTTAGCCTCCTCCTCTATGTGTGTGTTTCCATCCAGATCTTGCCACTACACTGGTACCTGAAGCCCCTACAGCCAAATGTGTGCATACCACAAGCTATATCATCATCACTGCCTGCCCTGATGCTTAGATGTTGGACCTGGATGTTCTACTGAGAATCTCAGTAGACCTGAAGCTTCTCCAAACCCACCGAAGTGCTAAGGACCACACAAGAGTTGACACTATGAACTCCAGAAAACTATGTGATGAATCAACATATCCTATGTGGACCCAGAGATACCACTTGTCCCTACACTGAGTGCCCTGCACTGCTATACTGGTGGTTGCAACAAACTCTGGCGTGCCACTACTCACAGGTAAAGATCAAAATCTGGAAAGGTGATTATTTCTTCAAGGGCACAGATACCTACACAAGACCACAGGATCACAAAGAATCATGGAAACATGCCACCACCAAAGGAACACAGCAAACATTCAGCGACAAACTGCAAAGGAATGGATACAGAAATCACCCAACAAAAAATTAAAAAAAAAACTATTTTAAAGATGCCCAGAGAGCCACAAGAGAATATAAACAATTTAATGAAATCAGGAAAACAATAAAAAAATCAAATAACAATGAAATATAAGATAAAAAAGGGCCAAAGAGAAATTACAGACTGACAAACGCAATGACTGAACTGGAAAATTCAGCCAAGAACTTCAACAGCAGCCTGTGTCAAGCAGAAGAAAAAATCAGTGAACTTGAAAATAGATCACTGAAAACTATCTAGCAAGAGGAGCAAAAAGAAAAAAAGAATGAAAAGGAATAAAGAAAGACTATGGGACACCGTTATGAGAAACAATTTATATATCAATGGGACCAAGCAGGGGAAGTGAAGGTGAAAGGGTAGAAAACTTTTTTAAAGAAATACTGACTAAGAACTGCAACATAGAGAAAAATTTACACATCCAAGTTGGTGAAGCTAATAGGCTACCCTAAAATTTCAATCCAAAACTACCTTCATTTGAAAAATGTCCAAAATCAAAGAAAAAAAATAATTTAAAAAGGAACAAGAGAAAATATTTTTTCTTATACAAAGGAACTCCTGTAAGTTTATCAGTGGATTTCTCAATAGAAACCTTTCCAAGCCATGAGAATAGGATGGCATTATACTTATTTAAAGAATACTTTACATAAAAAAGCTGTCCTTCAGAAGCGAAGGTGAAATAAGGACTTTTCTTAAAAAACAAAAACTGAGGGAACTATAAGAAGAAAACTGTAAGAAATGCTGAAAAGAGTTAACCAAGCTAAAACAAAAGAACACTAGCCAGTCACATGAAAATATACATTGGTAAAGTTAGGTATTAATCAGATTCAGAACACTTGAATACTGCAGTATTGAGGTGTGCTAACAATGACCTCTAGTATAAAGATTAAAGGACAAAAGCATTAAAATTGCTATAGCTACAATAATTTTTATTGGATACACACTATAAAAAGGCAAAGCATAACATCAAAAAGTGTAACATAAGGGGTAAAAGAGTAGAGATTTTGCATGATTGAAGTTGTCAGCTTAAGACAGACTGTCATATTGATAAGGTATTTCAAGTAAATCACAGGGTAACCAAAACAAAAATCTACACTAGATACACACAAGACAAAGGGAAAGGAATCAAAGTATCCCACTACAGAATGTAATCCTTTCACAGAGAAAGAGATAAGCAAAGAATTTATAAAACAGCCAGAAAACAATTAGTAAGACATCAACAATAAGTACTTAACTATCAATAATTACTTTAAATACAAATGGATTAAATTTTCCAATCAAAACACATAAAGTGGCTAAATGAATTTTAAAAAATCCAGTCACATGCTCCCTATAAGAAACTCACTTCAATTTCAAGGACACACATAGGGCAAAAGTAATAGGGTGGAAAAGATGCTATGCAAATGGAAACCAAAGAAAGCAGGGACAGCTATCCTTATTATATAAAATAAAATAGACTATAAGTCAAACTGTTACAAGAGACAAAGTCATTATATGATGATAAAGAGATCACTTCATCAAAAGAAAATAACAATTGTGAATATATATCCACCCAACATCAGAACAACTAAATATATTGAACAAATACAAATACATACAAAGGGAGTAATAGACAACACTGCAACAATAATAGGGAACTTCAATACCCCACTGTCAACAATGAATAGATCATTCAGACAGAAAATCAATAAACATTGAACTTGAACTATACTTTAGACCAAACACAACCAAAAGACATTTATCGAACATTCCAATGAATAGCAACAGAATACATATTGTTCTCAAGTACACAAGGAACATTTTCCAGAATAGATCATATGTTAGGCCACAAAACAGGTCTGAGCACATTTAAGGCTGAAATCCTAGCAGCTATCTTCTTTGATCACAAATGTATCAAACTGGAAATCAGTAACAGGAGCAAGACTGGAAAATACACAAATATCAACATATTTGTGAATAGTGAGTCAGTGAAGAAATATGAAGGGCAATAAAAAATAACCTTAAAAGAAATAAAAATAGAAACAGCATATAAACTTATGAGATGCAGAAAAACAGTTCTAAGAGGAAAGTGTGAGTGATAAACGCCCACGTTAAAAAAGAATGGTATCAGATGAACAACCTATGTATGCAACTAGAAAAGAAGAACAAATGAGGCCCAAAGTTAACAAAGGAAGGAAATAGAAAGATTGGGACAGAAATAAATGAAGAAGGGACCAGAAAAATATCAAAAAAGACCAATGGAACCGAGAACTGGATTCTTAAAAAGATAAAGATCATTAATGAATCTTTAGCTACACTAATAGAAAAAAAAAAGAGATAGAGAAGACTCAAATAAAGGAGATTGGAAATGAAAGAAGAGACCTTACAACTGATAGCACAGAAATACAAAGGTTCACAAGACATTACCATAAGCAATTTATATACCAATAAACTGGACAACCTAAAACATACATGAATTTCTAGAAACATACTATCTGAATGATCAAAAACTTAAAGAGTAATAATGTGTAAGGGTATTGAATCAGTAATCAAAAACCTTCTAACCAAGAAAAACTGAGGACCTAATGGTTTTATTGTTAAGTTCTACCAAACTTTGAACAATTAATAACAATCCCTCTCAGCTCTTCCAAAAAAAATTAAAGAGCATGGAATACTTCCAAAGACATTTTACAAGGCCAGTAAATATCCCTGATACCAAAGCCAGATAAGACTACAAGAAAAGAAAACTATAGGTTAATATCCTTGATGAATATACACAAAAAATCTTTAACAAAATTCTAGCAAACCAAATTCAACAGCACAGGCAAAGACACAGACACCATGATCAAGAAGGAGTTTGCTCCATGACACTTGTCTTGGTAATGACTTTTTTTGGATATGACACCAAAAGCACAAGCAACAAAAACAAAACTCAACAAATGGGACTACATAAAACTAGAAGGCTGCACAGTAAAAGAAACCATCAACAAAATGAGGAGTAAACCTATGGAACTGGAGAAAATATTTGCAAATTATATACCTGATAATATCCTAAAATATTCAAGAATGTAAAACAACTCAATAAAAAAACAAACAAGCAATTCAATTAAAAAGTGGGCAGAAGAACTGAAAAGACATGTTTCCAAAGATGACATAAGGCCAGCAGGTACATCAGGAAAATGCAAATCAAAATACAATGAAATATCACCTCACATCTATTAGAACATCTATTATCAGAGAAGAGAGGGAGGGAGGGAGGAAGGGGGGGGAGAGGGAGGGAGAGAGGGAGGGAGGGAGGGAGGAAGGGGGAGGGAGAGGGGGGGAGAGAGAGAGAGAGAGAGAGAGAGAGAGAGAGAGAGAGAGAGAGAGAGAGAGAGAGAGAGAGAGACCGAGACCAAGAGACTAAATGCTTGTGTGTGGATACAGAGAAAAGGGTACGCTTGTGCACTAGTGGTGGGAATATAAACTGATACAGTCACTACAGAAAATAGTATGGGGTTTCTCCACAAAATTAGAACTAGAACTACCATATGACATAGTAACCCTATTTCTGGGTATATATCTGAAATAATGAAGTAACTCTCAAGAGATGTCTGCAATACCATGTTCACTGTAGCATTATCCACAAGAGCCAAGACAGGGAAACGACCTAACTATCCATGGGTGGATGAACAGAGGAACAAAATATGAACTATCAAGTCAGTTATTCACTGAATTAAAACACTACTCCAAAGGAGGATCGCCCACCATCTTGGTTGAAACATTTCCATCAGCAGTAGGTTGAATCCTGCCATTTTCAACAAGGTGGTGGACTTTGAGGACATCATGCTAAGTGAAAGAACTCAGACAGGGAAAGATAATACTATATGATCTCACAAATGTGAAATCTAATATAACCGAACTCAGAGAAACAGAGCAGTGTTTGCCAGGGGCTGAGAGGTGAGGGAATAGGGAGATGTGGGTCAAAGGTACAAACTTTCAGTTATAAGATGAATAAGTTTAGGACTTAATACAGAGCATTATGAGTAGAGTTAAAATATTGTATGGAGAGTTGCTATGAGAGTAGAACTTGAATGTTCTCACCTTAACAGTAATAACAACAGAATGGTAATTAGGTGAGGTGAAGGATGTGCTAACTAACCTAATCATGATAAACATTTCACAATATATGTGCCAGTAGTAAATCATATTAAATTATTGTATAACTTCAACTTACACAATGTTATATGTTAATCTCAATAAAGCTGGAAAAAAATAACATGGATCCAAATCATGAGGAGACGGTCTGCCCTCCTTCCCTCCTCAAAGGCCCACCTCCAAACACCTTTGGCAGTTAGGATTCAATAAATGAATTTGGAAGGCCACATTTCAGACCACAGCAAGGCTGAAACACTGAGAAGTATGAAGACAACCCTAGCAGTAAATATGGCACAGGAACTGGCCGATTTCCCAATTTTGTCTGTGTCCCTGGGACCAATCTATGGAATGCCATCTGGAGATGGGGTAGCTGTTTGTCAAGCCATGGTGGGTTTAAGGAATAATGAAGGGTCAGCCACTGGGCCCTCCATGTGAAGCCTGGTCCCACATGAGTGCGAACAGGAGTGCCGGTCAAAAGTGAAGGAGGAGCTAGTTTTTTTATGCATAGGCCACTGGTCAAAACCATTTGGTCATTTCTTCTGCCCCTCTTCCTGTTATTCCTTCAGCTACACCTTCCCAGTAATTCTCACTGAGCTTGCTGATCACGGCCTTCCCTTATCTTTTATGTAAACAGCTTCTAAAAGCAATGAGAGATGTTGACTTTAATGGCTCATAAAGCTGCGCTCAGATACCCAATACAGCCTCTCACGCCCATTCACAGAACAGTTTAACACTTCCTTCCCACGGCCGTGACCTCCCATGCTTAGCAGCCAGAGCTGAACCCAGAAGGGGCTGCAAGATGGGGAGACCTGCCTGTAAATCAAAGTTTTGTGGCACACATCCGAACCCTGACACTTTTTGAAAGTGACAGGAGAGTCTTTTGAGTGTCACCACAAAACAACTGTGGAGATTTATGATGTTCTCAGAGGATGAGACTAAACTATAAGGCTGACCTCGAATCCGGCTTGACTGCTATCTTTTATCTTTTATATTATTTACTATTATCCACTTATTAATAATTTTTATCTCTTTATTTATGGTTTTATTTTTTTATAGTTGGAATAGTTAGACTCTGAGGCCTTTTTAGTTCTTACTACAATTTCGCTAAAATTGGATGGCCCTCAGCAAGGTTACACGCAGTTACCAAATTCTTCACCAATCTGGATTTAGAAGAAAACTGACCCGAATACTCCTGGCTCTGTGCAGATTGATGCAATCAGACCTGACAGTTGACAGGCTCATCCCAACCTTCTCTTCTCTGGGTCCTGCCTCCTCCTCAGGAGACCTCTCTGATGACCTTCTAGCGGGTCTGCCTTCCAACACAGGCTGGGGGCAGCTCTTCCTCCTGGCGCGGTCTCCGTCTGTGGGTCTGAAAGGCAGCCTTGGTCCTCCCCAGGCCCCCGTCAGCTCCCACAGCCCACACACAGCCCAGCTCTTCACTTTCCGCACCTGCCTGGCCACTCCCAGGACGGCCAAGCAAGCCCCTGAGGCGCTAAGGGTTATCGCCACTGCCCCTTTCAACCACATTTCTGCAGAGGACAAGGGAATTAACCCCATTCCTATGGGACAACAGTGTGGGGTGAACACTAATGGCTCCCCCTCTTGCACTCTGCTCACTCCTTCAAAAAAGCAGATTCATTATCTGACTGAGGACACTGTGCTGTTAATTGGGCTCACTTGGGCTCTGGAATGGGCAAGCAGCAGCCTCCCTCGAGTGTCCCCAACAGGCTGATGAGGACGACAGTGAGTCGGCTTCTCTCTGGGTCCCCGTGTTTCTTACTCTAGAACTCATCTGAGGAGCCCCCAGTTTTTGCCGCTCCCCTGTGGCTCACTTCCCTGTGTCACTGGCAGGTGCAGTGAGTGCTGAGCACGGAAACTGGAGGCCCTTCTACGAGAGCTGGGAGCCAAGCCGTGTCTTTGAGGCTCAGGGAACAAGAAGTCCATTCGGGATTAATGTTTTGGCTTTGGCCTACAATGTGGAGGGCACATCGCTCCCAGTTTTCCAGGAAAGGTGTGCTTTAGGTAATGAAGCTGATAATTCTGATCCTCATTTGACCCTAGTGTTTGTTTTCAATTATTTGAACATTTGAGTAGATGAGAGACATGGGGCGGCTACTCCAAACAGACACTCTAGCAACCTCATGCATTTAGTCAAGACCCGCCTGGCAACAGGCACTTGGCTTAGCAGCACTTTTGTCTGCATGCTCTTTTTCTTCAAAGCAAATGGCTTTCTGGGCCCATTTCCCTATTAACTAAAGAGAGTCTCCCTTCCTATCTCTCAAGCACAGGTTCCCAACTGACCCCTCCGTGAAGCCACCAGAAATAATTTCAAGGCAACAGACCTTAAATTTCTTCATAAATGGGATATATTCATTTTAAACATAGCTAAATAACCTGGTTATTTCTTTCCTAGTCACTGCCTTTCTCCAAATTTGTTAGAAATTATTTTTTTAGGAGTGATATATTTTTCCAGCACCTCTTCTGCCCTCAAAACAACCCTGAGCATTTCGGGTTGGCCGTAAGTGTGATCGCGCTGAGCACTTCCGCTATAGTCTGACTCACTTGCACCTTGTAGCTGAGGAGACTGGGCACAAAACACATTCAGTTCATACTTTGTGGGGGCCTACAATGACACCCTTTTCTTACCATGGCTCAGCAAATGACTATCCCATATCTGGGAAAAAGTGAGACGGTGGAATCACCCCATAAAATTATTTTAAATAATGAGGCTCAGATGCCTGAGCATTTCTGTAGCATTTTCTCAGATTTTTTTTTTTCTCCTTTAACCCCCTTCTCTTACTTCAAGTAAGGGGAATCCCTTAAAATGAGACCTGGTTTTAAATCTTAGTTTGTCGCTTACTAGCTTTGTGACCTTGGCCATTTTACTCACTAAGGCTTAATTATAACAGGTCCTCAAATAACTTGATTTTGTTCAACATTTCACTTATCTAAACTTGATAAGAAAATAAAATTAATTCAGCTGGGGCCACTGTCTTTGTGGTGTTTGCATGTTCTTCCCATGTCTGCTTGGATTTTTTTTTTTTTTTTTGAGTACTCCAGTTTCTTCCCACACCCCAAGGATATGGTTCATTGGCATTCTCACTTTCCCAGTTTAATTGTGTGTGTGTGTGTGTGTGTGTGTGTGTGTGTGTGTGTGTGTGTGTGTATCTTGAATGGAAGGGTGTTTTGTCCAGAGTTGGTTCCTACCTGGTGCCTTGAGCTGCCCAGATAGCTCTGCTACCCCAACTCTGAACCAGGATAAGTGAATTGAAAAATCAATTAATGCAAATTATTGTTAATATGAGAAGTGTTTGGAGTGTTGATTAAACGTTTTGTGATGTTTTGGGGACCAGAATATTCCATAGGAACTTTTAACTCTTGTTTCTATCAATTAGCCTAAGGCAAAACTGGTTTCATTATACATTGTTTAACTTAAAGTCACAATTTCTAAGGACCTTTCAATGACAGTGAGGATTTACTATATTCTTCTTTAAAATGTGCTGCTGTGGGCCTCCCTGTGGCTCAATGGGTTAAGTCTCAACCTATGAAGCTATCCGTAGCCACTACAGCATGAGTTCGATCTCCGGCCAGGAAGCTTCCCACATGGCTCAGCAGACCTCTCCTGCCTCGCCCGCTGCTCCCCTCAGCACTGTACTTCAGTCAATCTGCCTGTTCTGCTCCCCACTCTGTATCTGGTGAATCCTCTCATCACCCCACACCTCTGGCCTACACCCCAGTTATTGTATGCATAAATAAATAAATCTTTAAAAGATAAATAAATAAAACGTGCTGCTGTCAGAAGGATAAAGACTAATACTGATAATTTCATTGTGTGGAATACAGACTAAACAAAACAAAGTAACAGACAAAACTATACAAAAAGAAACTACAGAAATCTGACTGTAAAATTGAGTGGGGGGGGAGGGTAAAGTGGGGCGCAAAGTGGGGGGGTGGCAAATGGAATATGGTAGAGGAATGTGGGTGTTTTGGTGGTGGATGTGGTGTGATGATCTAGATCTGAAGGATTATACACAGTGTTACAACTAACATCCTCTCAATCTAAGAAAACACCATAAAATATGTAAGATTTCCAGAAAGGGCCTAAAACGGGAGTAGACAACATGTGCTCTTAATACAAGGTATTTTATTGTAACAAACTCCATTTGATACCCTAATGTCTAAGATCTTTGGATGAATTCCAAGAAGGACCAACATACATATTGAATGTGTGAGGTAACAGTTTGGGGAATTATCCAAGAAATTCACTCCATATATTTAGTTCCACCTGGAGCTGACAGCCTGATCCATTATGTTGCCAATTTCAGAACTTCTTCTTTAGCAATTATCAGTGAGTCTCTAGTATAGTCACTTTTTTTTTTTTTTTTTTTTTTTTTTGCTATAGAACTGACTTTGTTACCCCAAAAGTGGCCTTAGCCTATTCCTAACACAAGATTTTGGGCTAATGGCTGAGTTCTGAAAATGCTTAAAAGCATTTTAAAATCCTCTGAAATGATGTTTTACCATAGGTGGAATCGTGCAGTTTAAACATAAATGAAGCCATAATATTAAATTATTAATTGCTATTAATTATAAATGAATGGGAAAATAATCTCACATTGCTCTGATCTCTTTTTAAATGCAAAGGTGGCAGCCTGTGACTGCACCACACTATCTCACTCTTAGAATTTTCAGGATAATATAACCACAGACAAGGATTCATGGACAATAAAATCTGCGGTTAGAATTTGAACAACTCACAGGTCATCCTTGGGAAGAAAATTCATTAAACCCAGAAGGACTGCTCCCTCACCCTACTGACAGCACCCTAATGCCTTACTCTCCATAATTAAAAGGTACAGATCTGAGCCAGTTGTTGAGAAGACCTTCACAGGGACAGAAAAACATAAAAATGCTGATGGTCAGAAAAACCCTTACAAAATCCTTCACAAAGCAAATGTCAATTACTAGTGTTCTGTGAACTTGTGTAACTGAAATTATTCCTTTTTTTGTCATCCTTGTCTTTGAACAACTTCCTGTCTGTGGTTTGTCTATAGGCCCAAGAGATACAGACTTCAAAATTCCAGATGTTAGGAACAGCAGGGCAGCCCACAGCTGCTCCGAACCCTGTAAGCTTTCTGTAGAAAAAAGTAGCTGCTATAATGTAGTGGTTCTCAATTTTGGTTGCACACTGGAATCACCCAGAACAATTTGAGTAGACATGTGACCAATAAGATATAAGTGGAAACCACAGTGTAAGCATTCTGGGAACGTTCCTTAAATGGAGCTAGCTCAACTAGAAGTACATTTGGCCTTTATTCCTACATGAAGCACAAGTGGGTGACTAGAGATTATACAGTCCTCTTATAAGCAAGAAGATAAAACTACTCCATATAAGAATGTTGGAGCAGAAAGCTAGGAAGAATCTGGCATTCTAAAGCCACAGAGAGCCTTGTCTGCAGACTTCTTGTATGCAAGAGAATTACCCTCTGGCTTGCTTCAATTCCCTGTCCCCTTTATATTTCTATACTGAAATGTGAAAGAGACATAAACCAATAGAGAAGATATCCATAGCAAAAGTAAAGGAAATCCAGGTGGAAGATGTGCATTAAGAAAAAAAAGTGGAAAGAGACAGGAACACGGGGAGCAAAGCACATTTATATTTTAGAGAATATCTACTTGGAAACTGCTACCTTGTCCCAATTTGGTTTGTCCATGAGTAATTATAAATACAGCATATGAAATATTTAATATATAGTTTTTATCTAGTTTACACATATTATACATACATTTGTATGGATGTATAAAATCAACATCTGGGTGGATCGAATCCATGTATGTGGAACCTGCAAATATAGACTATAAAAAACTTGAGTATCCACAGATTTGGGCATCCACAGGGAAAAGGGGGTGGGAGGAATCCTGAAACCAATCCCCTCAAAAATACCAAGGGATGACTGAAGTCGAGATTTCGTGGAGTCAAGTTGTATGTGGATTTTTGATCCCCTTAACTGCTCCCCCTCCCCAACACATTGTTCAAGGCGCTGCTGTAAATAGTGCATTGGATTTTTTTTCTAATTTTCCAATATTTTCTGTTTTCTCTTGCTCTCCAATTCCTCCCTTTTGTTTAATTCTTTCTGACAAAGAGATGACAGATCATGGTGTAGAGAGAATGGAAGTGGGGGGCAGCTAGGCTGACGGCAGTTCTAGGGTATCTTCATGCCTGACAGTTAGCCATGGTTTCTCTCCTGACAGTGAACATATGGCCTCCTTTTTCTTAATTAATGTTTTGTGTTTCATGACATCATAAACCTGCGGGTATACTGAAACCTCTTAGGAAAAAGCTAATGATGAAAAAAAAGTAAATTCATTATTCTATAAATGTCAGGGATAGTGATTGTGGAAGGCGATGAGGACCCAGAACCTCAGATTCTCTTAGGAAGTAGGTGGGAGAATTTATCAAAGATAAATTAATTAAATGACCCCAAAGATAATTCTCTTTTCAAAAATTCATCGTTACGTAAGAACAAGTGGTAATATAGGTATCATTCTTCATGACCATAAATACAAACACTAATGCTAACAGAAACTTTCTTTAGAGAATCTGATTAGTTTTAAGAGCTTATCAAAATAAATTTTCTACCCAGAGAACTGAGTGGCAATTCAAAGCAAATCTCCACTGATAACTTTGAAAGTTATCCCCAAAGCTATTTTGAAACTCCCCATCAGTCCAAATACTGCATTCATTCACAGGACATGAGTTTTAAGATTAGTGTTTGCTATGTAAAATTATTTGACTGCGTAATTTTGGACAGAGAAATGGTTTAACAAATTAAGAAAAGAACATAGTTACTGGGCAATCAACACTATGGCTATAATAATAAGTGCAGTTTTGTTAAGATACTCCAGATAATCTGCACCACAACTACATATTATCATGTCCCCATTTCCAGTTCTAGAACATGCACACAGAGATATAAAGCTCCTCCAAGCCACTGAGTACTTATAGTTGCTAGTTTGAAGCATTCCAAAAAGGTGGTTGCATTTATATCAAAAGCCTTCTATCAAGGCATTTGTTGACCACATGGACATAACCTATTTATTGTCTACTATTTATTTTAAAATGGATGAGAGTGAAAATTAGCTAGTTTGGTCAGTCAAATGTTGAATTAGTACCTGTTCTGCAACCATCCCAGACCGGGCAGGTTCCTCATCGATTCAAGCAGAGTCGTTATTTTATCAGCTGTTCTCAGGGTGTTTTTCACTGTACTCGCCACACGCCACGGCACTCTGCCACACAGGCCTCTCCCCCACACGGTCCTCCGCTGCCTCCCTGTCTGCTCCTCTACACCCTGTTCGCTTCCGCTTCCGCTTCCGCTTCCGCTTCTTCTGCCGCTGCCACTTTGCTCTGGGACGCCGCCCTTATATGCTCAGGCTCCAGCCCCAGGTGCGCCCACTCAGGCACACGCACACCACGCCGCCATCAGGCACGCCTGCAGGACCGCAGGGGTCTATCATTAAATCTAATGGTGGTAGGGCAGAAAATCCTGACCGCTCTTTCATTTACCCTACAATACGCTTTCCAGAGCTTTCTGACCAAGTTCACACCAATGCATGCAAAAATAGCCAAAAGAGACACAAATTTTAGCATCAGCACAACGCACTAGAGTACACTGAGCACCAGGACAGGCCCGAGGCCTCCTCTACTTCAAGCTGAGGAAATCATTGCTTTTGCAGGCCCAGATGGGGAACCTGAATTTAATTACATTTTTTTGGCCAATGAAGTTATAGGCAACTTTAAAGTGTGAGTGACTCAGAGCAGGGAATGTTGGGTGCTATTTCTGGCTTATAAAGGGTAGCAGTATAGAAGCAACGTTACTTTTATTTTTAATTGAAGTAGCACTGCCTGGCAACAGGATATAAGTTTCAGGTGTTCACTGCTAATAATCAACATGTGTATTTACTACATGACATTCCCTGGAGCAGCAGTATTTTCACAGTTAGGTGGTTAGGTACTTGGATAGTTGATTTGGCTATTCAGTTAGCTGAGTGGCCAATTGTAATATATGGTTAAAGTGGACAAACAGAAAATGACTTTAAAGTACACAGATGTCCATTCATTTGGCAATGTTTTCCTGTCAAACCAGACCATTTTATCGGTGTACTGGCTGGAATCACTCTTGTATAGCTTACCACATCTAAAAGAAACATCTTACAATTCCTGGTTTCTGTTTTCCTAAAGAAGAATTTAATCAGGTGTGAAGAAACCTAGTTGCCAAGCCCTTCTACTCTGGCAAAGAATTTACCTCTTTTACAGGTATCTTCGGCACTATTTTTGTTAGCAATTCACCTTTATTACATCCTAAAAAAGCTTTCAAATGTAGTCTCACTGAAATCACATCCATGTGTCTCCTACTCTTGAAACCCACATTTCACTCCCATACCACAATTGAAATAAATCAGTTACAGTAAAAGGAAATAGCTCTATTTCTCTTATAAAAAATTATATGCCTTACACATAGTTGTAAAGAGACAGTCTTTGAGGACAACTGACCTGCCTGTTGGAAGAAGCCCAGGCACGGCGCCCAGAGCTGACCACGGGTCTGATGTGATGTGAGCTGAGTCATGGTTTTTTTTTTTTGTTTTTTTTTTAAAGATTTATTTTTTATTTATACATACAAGTTGGGGTACAGGCCAGAGGCATGGGGCGGTGAGAGGGTTCACCAGAGACAGAGCGGGGAGCAGAACAGGCAGATTAGAAATACACTGCTGATGTGGTACATATACACAATGGAATACTATTCATCATGGAAAGAAGATAAACACATGCAATTTGCAGCGACATGGATGGAATTAGAGGGGATCATACTCAGTGAAATAAGCCAGAAAGAAAGAGAAAAATATCGAATGGTTTCACTTATAACAGGACTATAAGGAAACCAAATAGGAGAGAGACAATGGGGGGGGGGGAGGGAGGAGGAGGGAGGGAAGGAAAAGCGCACAAAATGGAATAGAAAAGAACACAAGGGACCATGGAGATGGATCATGGGTGAATTGGTGGTGGGCTACCCAAGGGGAATACAAAATGTAAAAGACATAAATAACAATAAAAATATATATATTTTAAAAAAAAAGAAATACACTGCTGAGGGGAGCAGCGGGCAAGGCAGGAGAGGTCTGCCGCACCATGTGGGATTTTCCCCAGCCGGGCGTCGAACTCCTGTCGCCGCTGCCAACAGCTCCACAGCACAGTGCTTAACCGCTACGCCACCGGAGAGGCCCTGAGTCATGGTTTTTAAGGGATGGAGGCTGGTCCGGGTGCCCATTAAGTGGAGACCGGCTACAAGAGCGTCTACTGGGCTTCCTCACTTGCATGTGTGTTTGGATGGATGGCGTTTATTGTTTTGGGGCTTTGTGTTCTATGTGTTTCCTTCTCTTCTGAGTTTTCCATTTTTCACTCATTGTGCAGATGGTGGGGTGATTTCTCCTGTAATTGCTCAAAGTGTGCGCACTCTGGGGACACCACGCAGGGCTGGGAGAGCACCACCGTCTGCAGAGTGGTTTGGTGTTTTCCAATACCCATCCTCGTAATCTGCTGTTTGTCACCGGGTAAGAGACTTATAATGAGAATCGCTATCTAGGCAGGCTAATGGGACCACTAGGGGGCTTTTGTGAATCAGGTGTGATCGTGACACAGGACCACTCTATGTTACTCTGACTTTTGATAATAAAAGGTCTTAAGGCATGTTTATAATAAACGTGTGACATTGCTCAGACATATTCAGTAATAACTTTCAATAATAAGTTTTCCCTTGCAATGAGAGCTCTCCTCCCTTGTGTTATTTGGGGCTATGAGAGAAACAGGGAGGTCACATTCCTATTGATTTAGTTTCTAGAGCTCATGAATTATTGTGCATTCTATGAGACAAGAAATATTCCATGTTGTTTCTCTTTTTAAAAAATATGTATTAAAACAGCAAAGAGACGCTATACAACTGTTAGAATTATTAGAATGTCTAAAATAAAAAAAACTGATAATAGCAATTGCTGGTGAAAATGTGGAGCAACAGGAACTCTCTTTAATTGCTGCAAGTAATGTAAATGGTACAGTCACTTTGGAAGACAGTTTGACAGTTTCCTACAAAACTAAACATTTTCATACCATGTATCCCAGCAATTGTGCTTCTTGGTTTTCATTCACCCAAATGAGTTGAAAATGTAAGTCCATGCAAAAACCCACATACAAATGTTTATAACAGTTTTATATATAATTGCTAAAATCTAGAAGCACCAAGATAGTCTCCAATAAGTGAATGGATAAATTGTGGTTTATCTATACATTGGTATGTTATTCAGTTGATAGAAAGAAATGAGATGTCAAGTCACAAAAAGACATGGATGTGCATACGCCGAGAGAGGACATTCTAAGACGGCTGCATATGTGATTCTAACTCTACAACATTTTGAAGAGGAGAAAACTATGGTAAACAGATTAGTAGTTGTCTGGGTCTCAGGAGTTGGGGGGCAGAGCTGAACAGGTAAAAAAGGGATTTTTGAGGGCAGTGAAACTATTTTGATTGATATTGCAATGATGAATTGACATTAAGCATTTGTCAAAGCCCATAGAAAAATACAGCACAAAGAGTAAACCTTAATGTATGCAAGTTTTTAAAAATTATTCCTAATCAGAAGATTCCAAGATGGGATACAAAGTGTAACAAAAGAATTTGAAAGAATCCCAAATGCACAAAATGACCTCACTGAAGGGGGTGATAGAATAATTTTAAGAGCCTGCCCAATTAACTTTGGAAATGAGTGAAGTCTACAAGGGCCATGGAAACTACACCAATGAACTGGATTCTGGTGGATCGAGTAGTTTCCCATCAAGGTACAGGTTAATGTGTACACTAGAACTGAACAATTAAGCTAATGGATATGAAATTGTGGGAGCCAGGATTCTCCATGTTGGAATGGAATTCACTGATAAGCAGTGAGATGAGGCTAGAATGATACATCTGGTAATAGTTAAGAGTTGATAACATCAGGATGAACGCATCTTTTTAGCTTAATATAGAAGACAGATGGTCACAGATGGAACTATGTATAGAAATTCAGATATATGGGGTCTGCAGTCAACACACAGAGGTTCAGCTGAGTGTGTGTCTAAAGGTGACCTTACCCCAGAAGTGATGAGAATACTGGCCTCTCAGACCAGGTGTCTAACACTATTCTCTAATCAAAGGAACTATGGCTCCTTAAAAACATGATCGGTATCTTGTCGTGCCAGAAAGTCAGAAAGTGCTCAAAGCAAAATAGAAAACAAGAAAAGTACCACATGCATGAAGTTTTATCAAAGGGACATGGGAGTCAACTGAAAGGGCTCCCCCTGGCTACAGATTGAACAAACTGAGCAACAAAATGAGTAACATGGCATTGGATTATAGCCCAAAGTATAAAGTCAGTAGCCTCGAGCTCATTTTTTTATAGTTTTATTTGTTTTTAATTTTCTTATTGAAATAATTGTTTTAATTGTTATTTATATCTTTTACATTTTGTATTCCCCTTGGGTAACCCACCGCCAATTCACCCGTGATCCATCTCCGTGGTCCCTTGTGTCCTTTTCGACTCGAGCCCATCTTGATATAAATTCCTTTTTTTTAAAGATTTATTTATTTATACATACACTGGGGTACAGGCCAGAGGTGTGGAGTGGTGAGAGGCTTCACCAGAGACAGAGTGGGGAGCAGAACAGGCAGATCAGAAATACACTGCGGAGGGGAGCAGCGGGCGAGGCAGGAGAGGTCTGCCGCACCATGTGGGATTCTCCCTGGCTGGGTGTCGAACTCGCATCGCTGCTGCCGACAGCTCCACAGCCCAGCGCTTAACCACTGCGCCACCAGGGAGGTCCATACATTCCTTTTTTTAAAAACAATTTTTACAAGGTCCTATTTAATGGGTTCCTCCTTTTCTTTGCCCCCTCCCCAAAACAGCTTTATAGAGACCTTATAAGGATGTCTTAGTTCTAGGATAAAAATTTTAAATAAGCAAACCAAGAAGAAAGAACTCCAGTAGAATTCCAAATTATCCACATAGATGCTTTGCTCACAGACAGTGGAAGCATGACTCCCTACTCCTGAAATGTGGGGTGTGCATAGTGACTTCTTTCCAAAGATGATGTTCACCCCAAAATCATAGCCCCTGGTCAGTTAATGCATCATCACAATGATCTCCCTGGTTAGTTGGACAATGTTGGTCAAATTGTCAAGAGGGTGAAATCTGGTTTGTCTCTCTACTGTGCCCCTGTGGTACCTTTGGAGATCTCCCTTAGCACTATCTCTAGACATTAAGCAAAAGAGATCTATGAAACTACTGCGATAACTGTGCAATTTTTTAGTTAGGGACACCAACATCCAAATAGCCTGAGGATCTTCCAGGTTTCTAGATCTCTTCAACCAGACTTCTTGGGGGGTAGGGAAGTGAGGAGCACAAGGACCAGGAATTTGCATTTTAAAAAAAGTATCTCAGATGATTCTTACAGGAGGTATTAAAGCTGGAGAGTGTGAGAGCTGTAGGAACTGTCTCACTATTGCAGAAATAAAAAGTTGACTTTAAAAGCGCATATACGTAATAGCAGAAGAAATTAATCTGTTTAAAATGTGGAACATTCTATTTTTATTACTTTTGTGTATATTTTATTTGGCCTTCACAAATACGTATCTATAGATATATAACTATATCACAATTAATGAGGAAACACAATATGCCCCAGCATTATACTACACACATAATATACATAGTTGAATTTCCTCTTTCTAACAACTTGATAAGGTAGTATTATATTCTGCATTGTCCAGATGAGGAAACTGAGGCTCAGAAAGATTAGGTAAGTTTTCCAGAATTGAATTGTACTGGGTGGCAAAGCAAAGACCCAAACACTGGCCTATCAGACCACAAAGCTCATTTCTCTCGACCACCAGGCTTAAAATGTGGGACGTTCTAAAATATATCTGACCTGGTTTCCTTCACAAGTGAATGGCATAGGTAAAAGGAAAAGAGACTAAAATCAACCTAAAGGACACTTCATATATAAAATCAGAAAAGACTATGGAACTTGTTTGGATCCTGATTCAAGGAAATTAAGGGCAAGAGAGTTTCAAGGGTATCAGGGAAAATTAAATATAGATTATGTATTGATTGCTATTAAGAAAATAGTTTAATTTTGTATGGTGTATAAGAAGGTACTGCTCCCTATTTTTGGTTGTATACTAAACTATATTTTTGGGGAGAATTACACAATGTCTTCAAAACTTTTGGATATTTTTGGAAATTATTACAAATTGTTAAGAGGGTCTGAGAAAACAGAAACGCATGATCCAACAGACTAAGTTGCCAAAGCAGACTTCTCAGAAATCAGCTTGACGGTTCCTCAAAAGATTCAACAGAATTAACGTATAACACAACAATTTCATTCTTATATACATACTCCTAAGAACTGAAAACAGGAACCCAAATGCACATATGTACATATGTGTTTATAGCAACATTAGTCATTAATAGTCAAAAGGCAGAAAGAGTCTAGCTATCCATCAACAGATAAGTGGATAAACAAAATGTGACCTATACATATAATTGACTATTATTCAGCCATAAAGTTGTGAAATTCTAATGCCTGTTACAGTGTGGATTAAAAGCATTATGCTAAGTGAAACAAGACAGACACAAAAGGACAAATATTATATGATTGCATTTATATATAGAATGGGCAAATTCATAGAGACAGAAGTAGATGTTATCAAGGCCAGGGGGCGGGGAGGGGGAGGACAGGAGAATGGAGAGTTACAATAGCTTAATGGGTACAGAGTTTGTCTCTGTGATGAAAAAGGTTTTGGAGATAGGTAGAGGTGGTAGTTATGTAACACTGTGGATGTACTAAATGTCATTAAATGTCCGCTTTAAAATGGTTAAATTTACATTATGTGAATTTCACCTCAATATTTTTTTTAAAGATGGCAGCAGGAAGAAGAATTTTAAGGGGGTCATTTTAGGCTGCCTCTCAGGATCTCTTGCAAGCAATAGTAAACTACAGGTCTGCATTTAGCAATTCCACGCCCAAACTAAATGGTGTATGAACATAGGAAAATGTAACAAAAGACCTCTAACACTTAAAGAACTTTTTAAAATAAAGCTACACAACATTTCACCCACATTAGCTTCTTTGATTCCTTGGAAGGAATTTCTTCTATGATTATATGAACTAAGGTTTTAAGTCCTTACTCAGGGAAAACTCCTGTTGAGGTTGAACTGAATTAAATGCACTGAATTAGTCTGAATTTACTACATTATGGATTATCATTGACACCGTTATGCCATTGAACAGCTCGGTCTGTCAGAGAGGACAGTGGGGGATGAACACAGCTGTCAACAGAAATACCTTTCTCCATACAAATAAGCCACTTCGGAAAATGTTTTGACATGAAATCGGCCAAGAAAAAAAAAAAGAGTTGATAGAAAGGGGGTCCTATCTCTGTACTCAGCAAAACTACTGGGCCAAGACACTACGGATGTTGTAATAATTCTAAGGATGACCTTCCAATTATTAATCTCAGTCATTTCCTTGTTTTTGGAGACTTTCTTGCAGGACAATCTTATTATCTGGTTTTTCCTCCTAAATCTAATTTTTATTCAATATCATAAATGTTTCCATTCTTTGGCATAATTACTTTCCTCTGGATTCACTTTGGGGTCAGATCATGGATAATATGATTGTGAACGAGCAGATGATGCTTTCAAAGCATCAGCCCTTCTGGGTAACCTGGGGTCTGCGAGCTGTTAGAGTCTACCAAGAGGCAACACCATGAGCTAGAGAGAAACGTGGAAGGAGAAATCCAAATTTCTCATCCTCTGACTCCTGCTTTGTTCCAAGAATTTTGATGGAGCAACCCTAAGGCTACCCTGGGACTTTTGCCTGTAGATGTCTTTGACATTAAATAGTTTGGGATATGGAGTGAAGCACATCCTGTCATTCTTAGAAAGGACACAGGCTTAGAAGTAAATTTTAGAAAAACTTTCAAAAGAAAAACATTAAATTGGAAAATGCGATAAAATCCTCTTCCTGATAGTTTGGGGGCTGGAGAAAAAAGACTGACTTCATTCTATTCCTCTGAAAAACGGATCAGAGCAAAACTAACCCAGGGTATAATTGGACTATATGAAAATCAAGGAGAAGCTGCAGCGCCCACGTCTGTAATGGCAGAGCTGGGCCCTCGGGAAGGAGGAATCAAACCAGGGCCAGGGCGAAACAGCTACTGGTCTCAGAGGGCTTGACTTACTTCTCCGCTTGATTTTACTTTCCCTATTTTTTTCTTTTTAAATTTTCTTTTTTTTTTTAGATTGATTTATTTATGCATACAAGAGCTGGGGTGTAGGCCAGAGGTGTGAGGGGTGAGAGGGTTCACCAGAGACAGAGCAAGGAGCAGAACAGGCAGATCTACCGAAATACACTATTGAGAAGAGTGGCAGGAGAGGCAGGAGAGGTCTGCTGCGCCATGTGGGTTAGCTCCCAGGCCGGGGGATTGAACGTGTGTTGCAGCGGCTGCTGAGAGCTTCACAGGCTGAGACTTAACCTGGGCTTAAAAAGAGGGAGGCCCCTCTTTTTAAATTTTCTGTTAAGAATTGGTGAGCCACATTAAAAGTACTAATTTGAAACTTATGATTGTATTTACTTAATGGTATAATCTTTCAAACTAATCCATTAGTTTTACCTTTCTCAAGATAAAAACCTAGCAAGAATATTAATCTCCCCTGAAGCTAAATTTGTGAAAGATAGTTTTTTTTTTTTTAATTGTGGTATTATTGGTTCAAATACTACACAAGTGTCCCTGTTTTTAATTGTAAGAACGAAGCTTCGGAAAGGGAAACGAGAATTATTAAGGGAACTGATCAGATCCCTCCATGCAGGCAGGGCAGCGGCTGGTGAGGAAGGAGGGCTGAGACTGCAGCTGAGGGAAAAGGCTCTATCTGGGGAAGCAGGATTTGCTGCCTCTCTCATTTACATCTCCTCATTTTGGTTCTGTTTTTTTTTTTTTTTTTTTAAATCACGGAATTCTTTTCCGGAACCCTTTTTAAACTATGCTGCCTATGGAGAATCCATTCATACTTCCTTTATTTCATTTTTTATAACAGTAATCTTCTAGATTTTCTATTTGTGATAGAAATCTTTCTTTTCAAATTCATAAATTTAAGTTTCCAAAGTGGTTGACTTAAAGCTATTAAGTAAATTATTCTGCCAATGGTATTTGGCTCTGACAAATGTTGGACAAAGTCATTCTCTGTCAGTGACGATTGATAATCCAACCATCATCTGCTATGGGCAGGCCGCTGTGAAGTGCCTGTCTCATAGCTGACCCATCACAAGCCTCCAAGGTGGGTATTGCAAACCCCATTTTTCACAAAAGGAAGTTGAGTCCTGAGGTAGGATTCATTTGTGCAAGATTACACAGAGACGCCAGGATCTAATTTGGGTCTAATGTCCAAAGCTCTGAGCATTCATACTACTTTTGGGTTCTTCTTTGCAGAGTAGGGACTATCTCAGTGACCCCCCCCCCCCCCCCCCCGTCCCCACCATGATTTGCAAGGCGAGGTTCTTCATGAAGAACTGCCCATAAAGGGCACTGAGCCTCTCTAACCTTCCCCAGGTAAGACCGCAGAAGTTGAACCTTTCTTCCTTCTCTTTCCATTTGGCTCATACAAGAACCAGGGCCCATTTGGGTTATTTTCATCCCCAGCCCCAACACTCCTTCCTCCTCAGAACTCTCCTTCAGCTTCGTCATCATGAAACCCCTCCACCTCCCACCATCTAGTGGCATAACAAGTTTTGTTGCAAGAAGGCAGTGCCGGCTGACCTCAGCGCGAATTAAAACATATCAAAGATTCCGAGTTGTCAGACCTCCGTTGCCATGAGGAGGAACTCTATTTTCACTCATACCCCAGCAAGAGATTAGCAGCTTGAAATCACTTTGACAGTGTCAGTTGCTCTATTGCATACCACAGGGAATTTTAATTCCAGCCTGTGAAATTGTAATTGCTTCTCAAGGAGAGTGAGGAATGCTGGGTAATGGCCACAGCCAAACTCAATGTCAGAGTTGCCAGTTGCTGCCACATCAGATATTACTTGCTGTTATTCAAAAATCACTCCAGCTTTCCATATGGGAAGTTGAACTGGGGAGTGAAAGTAAATTAACAGAAACTGTCAGCTGTTCAGAACAGCACAGACAGCGGCGTGACAGAGGTGCGTGACCTCCCATCAAAAAAGGTAACTTTTCTCTCTCTCTCTGTTTTTTGGTTAAGATAAAGAGTTTCACAAACAAATTTCATTACTTAAGGTATGCAGCTAAGTGATGTCATTATTAAGCAAAAAAATGATCTGGTTCATGGCATGATAAGATTAAAGCTGCCAATTTCTATTCCTTCCTGGAAAGAGCTGGGGGGGGGGGGGGGGGAACGAGCCCAAAAAGAGTAATTAAAATAATGAAGATAGCAAGTCCATGTCAGGTTGATGTTTGCAATGGATTAAAATTACCTGCTATCAAAGTTAAACTGTCTGAGAAATTGCTTCCTGGCTCTGTTGGGAATGAAGAGAATTTTGAACTACCACATCTGATTACAAAACATTAAGAGAAGGAGAAAATGATCTGCAAAGGGAAGGACCTGTAACCTGCCACCTTCTGAAGATAGAGGACGTTCTGATGGGTTTTAAGTGGTTCTGAAATTAATTTTATTGTTTCTGCTGAGGGTGGGAAAGGAAAGAGAAGGGACTAAATAGAAACGCCAAAGAAAATGGCTACCATCTGGGCGCTGCTTTTTGGGTTGAGACGTTAGAGAAAACTCAGATGTGGGTTTTACTTGTCCTCGTTTGATGATTTGTAAATTTCAAAGGCAATTTTCATGCATTCGATTTCACTGTTGATTAAACGATACCTTCCTTAGGTGCTTCCACCTAGGGTATCTTCCCAAAAAGATTAACACACTCCAGCCATCTTTCCTCCAGCCCTCTACACCAATCTCCTCCAAACACTCCACCACCTCTCTTCCTGGCTAGATCCACTCATCTTAGCTTTCTGGTCTATAGCCCTCCTTTGCCTTACAATCTCATGAGACCTGTTCCTGCCCATTTCCATGTACTTACTCTTGCCTCCACTTTCTCTGGACTCACCCTCCAGAAGGCTTTGGGGGCCTCCCAACCTGGGTGAGCCCCCTTCCCATGCTCTGGTAATTCCCTCCCTGTACCCTACTCAAGTACCTAGGTTATAATCACCCCGAGTTTCACAAAGGGAGGGGCAGTGCCTGCCTTGGTCATCTCTCAGCCCAGTGCTGGCACAGAGCAAGGGCTCACGAAATATTTGCTAGTTGTCTTTCCCCTTCAAAAGTCTTTACCCCGAGCCCGGGAGCCATGCTGCTTCTCCCGGTGCCCTCACATCGCTTGGCCACCTCCAAATCGCTGAGCTAGCCATGCGCAGAGCCGGAGTGTGTGAGCTCATGCCCTGCCCTTGCCTGTGGATCAGGTACACAATAACTACATGCAGGCCCCACGGACTGTAGCTTGAGAGCAGTAAAACAAATTGGTTACGAACTATAGAACCAGACTGCCTGGATTTTATCTGTGCTGCCACTTTCCAGCTAATGGCCTTGGACAAGTCACCTCTCTCTGCCTCAGTTTCCTCATCTAGAGTGATAATTCCTTCTTCTGAGTGGCTCTGAGTATTAAACAAGCTACTATCTTTAAGGTGCTTGAGAAAGTACCTGCTCTGCGTAAATGGTAACAACTATTGTCACGATCGCGATGATGACGCGGTGTTGATGGAGAGGATATTTTCTGTTATTACTGCTACATGCATCGAAGGTACTTTTGACTTCTGATTTGAGATCCAAGCCACCCTCATACATGGCTTCCAATACCAGTAATGGCAAATGAAATGACTTAGGTTTCTTACAAATGATTCATCCAGGACCTATCTTCTGATTTCTGTTCCATTCCAGTCCCTCAGGCCAGCTCCATTCCTGGATTTTCGCAGTGCCTTCCCGTTCCTGCCCCAATAGGAAAAGGGAAACCCCAACCACTATAGCTTAGACTTAGTCTCTTGCTGCCTCAGAAAGCACTTCCTAGCTCTGGTCACAAAGATAAGTCCTAACACCAACTACTCAGGGCTGAGAAATTTTCCCTATTGGTAGAGGATGGGGTAAGACATTTTATGTTTTGACGCTGTATAAATGAAAGGCCACATTTCTGGTAACTGAACCGGGAGTGAGGTAATCAGCACCTGAAGCTCCAGGCAGCCCTAGAACCAGGGGGCGGTCAGGGACTCAAGTGGGTGTCCCACAACCTGCATGCACTGGACCGTCAAAAACTGCTACAGAGAATCTGGGTCAAAGATACTAAACTTGATAGAGAGTAATTGGGGCCACTGGGCTAACCTGAGGAGGAAAATGTGAAGGTCCCCACTCCCCTAGGTATGGAGAAGGCTGGGGTTCCAGACCTGGGCCTCAAACCAAGTTATTCACTATATTATGAAGCATAACAATTATAATAAAGAGTGCATAATAGCAGGAGGATAAAGAATATGAGATATTTTTATAACTGGTTTTTATTTTTTTTGTAACTTATGTAACCCCATTCTAGTGGGGATAAAAAATAAATCTAGGTCAATTCAGCCGAGGCCCTCACCCTGCCTTCTAGCTGGGGTTGGTGGGGATGCCTCTTGCCTAAGCTGGCATGGGGCATGGAGCTACTTAAGCATTCTCTTAGCTGTAAGGGGAGCCCCAGGACACTCATCACTTAGAACACATTTCTGGACACAGGGAAGTCCAAAGCGCCACCCCAAAACCTCTCAATAATACACAGAATACTTGAGTTCCTTGTTCAGAAATGTCCCAAATTAGAGGGTGGCCTTAGATGGGTCAACTTAACTCTTCAAGATCTTAGGGTCTCTACCTCCAACTCCATGGTCCCCATGAGCACTTCTTGCTCTTATTTTAAGCTGACATGCAAGGCTCACCACAGCTGTATTTTCTAGTATGACCCTCCCAGGTGAGGCAGAGAGGCCCTTTTTATGAAGCCATAAGAAGGGGAAGTCTTTCTGTGTAACATACTCAAATTTCAAATATGACTGTTAAGAAAGCTCAACCTCCTGACACATTACAAAAAAAAAAATTTGAGGTTACTTAAGGGTGATCAGCAGAAGGCAGTCGAGGGTTACTTTCTGGGAGTTTACATTTGTGATTTCAGTGTTGGGTTGCCACAGGTTTCGCTTTTAATATTAATTAGTTACTGCAGCTCCTCACACAGACGGCTTGACTCTACCACATAGCGTGAGAGAAAGCTGGTGTTAAATTGCTTTTTCCTCCCATACCTTCCTTCTGATTTGTATGTCTAAAGGCATTAAAAATATTCTTCAACCTGAAATACAACATATTTGAGCTACTGAGTATTCTTGTAGCTTGTATAATTCTGATTGCCCAAGGCAATCTGGTTTGATAAGATTAACTTTTTTAGACTGGCATCCGACCAACTTTTACTTTTTTAAAGATTGCTTTGGAAATTTCAACCTTTCTAACTTCAGAAGTCTTGAAGGATGTTGGACTGAGAGGGAAAAGGAGAAGAGGAATCTAAATAGGAAGTTTGAGACTCTTACCCTGCATGAATGGGGCGAAAGATATGACACTTACGAGGGATGTAGCAGAACTGGCAGAGAGTTGGAGATGAAGATGATAGAAGATCAGGAAAGGTGGAAGGTGGTCGAAGGCCATAGCCATGGTACCCCGTCCTTTGGAAGCTTGTAGATCACTCAAAACCCGGCCCAGCCTGAATGTCAAAACATGGGAGTTCAGGTCAAATTATTAAATCTAGTTTTTCTGGTCCTGTTGCCAGGAAAAGTTTTAACAGGGATGAGTTCAAAACCGGGAATGTCGAGTTTTCCTGTGGTTTGGAATTGAGGGTAGTGGACCGGGAACTGGTCTATGTGGAAGAAGATGCCCCTCCCTGATATCTCAGGTGACACTAAGTGAGGCTGCCGAAAACACACAGGCTGACCTAATCACAAACACAGAAACTGAAAACCGGGAGCATCTGTCCTCTAAGCAACATCATGGCTGGAGATAGTTATCATCGGTGACTTTTTGGTTAAGTATCCGCATCCCTTTATTGAGAATAGAGATTATGAATTCTTAACTGGACAGGTGTAGTAACAGAACTTGAAATACAGAAGATCTAAATCTGAAAGCTGGAGTCAATCACTTGAATGGCAGGAGATAAGCAGAGAAGGCAGCAGGTGCTGGGGAGATAGTGGGTTGCTAGGTCCCCCAGAAGGTGTTCAGTGCAAAAGTGCCAAAGTAAAGATTAGGGATCAAAGATGTTGAACTACAAAGACAGGAGCTTGATTCTTACTGAGGTACTTGCTTAATTAAAATAATGTTAGGATCCACATATCCGGTTCCCGTTATGTGTTACAGCAACAGTTGTAAAACAAAGTAACCTCCCAGGATCAGCAATACTAATGTCCCTAGTAGCAAAGATAGTAACAGCCACCAGCTAGCTAAGCTGGGGCTTGCTAATAGCTCCGGTGGAAATGGATAAATCTGCAAGCTTGGCAGCAGATAAAAAAACTCAAAACGAAAGACACAGATTTACTTTCCCTAAGCCTTACTTGCATGGTGCCTGAGAAATAGGATAGTACATTGTACGTTGCCAGAAACGTTACTTTAGGGTAAGGTAAGGAAGTCCATTGGTCTGGAGTCTCACCAGGAGAGACCAGTTATCTTCTCAACTGTCGGTGTTTGTCTTTCCAGACTCTCCAAATGAAAGACAAGGAAGACTCTTGGGAGTCTGCCATGGTCAGAAGCCTATTTAGAAGCCTTCCTTGACTGCTGAATACTCTAGATTCCATAGTCTGGCATCAAAACCCTTCACAATGTGACCTGACATCATTTCTTCGTCTACTTTCCAGTCATTTCCCTTATGTATACTTCAGTCTAGCTACTCTGTTTCTCAAATTCACCATGCACTTTTATATTATAATGTCCTTTTAAAAAAAATTTGTAAGATATGCAAAACATTTATCACTTTAACCATTTGTAAGAGTTTAAGTCATTAAATACATTTACAATGTTGGCTGACCATCACTATTTACCTATGCATAAAAGTTATTTAGCATACCCAACATAAACATAAACTCTAGACCCATTAAATAGTAACTCCTCTTCTCTTCCATTCAGAATCTGGTAACCTCTATTCTGCTTTGTCTCCATGAACTGGTCTATGTTAGGTACTCGTGTAAGAAGAACCATGCAATATCTGTCCTCCTGGATCCAGCTTTTCACTAAGCACTACGTCTTCAAGGTGCATTCATGTTGTAGCATGTATCAGAACTTCTTTTTAAGGCTGAATACTAATCTATAGTACATGTGTACCACATTACACTTATACATTCATCCATAATGAACAACATTTTGGTTTCCATCTTCAATGGCTATGAAACAAGGTCCACATACATTTGTTTAAATTCCTGCTTTCAGTTCTTTTGGCTATGTAACTAGGAGTGGTGTTGCTGGGTGATACGGCAGTCCTAGGGTTGAATTTTGAAGAACTGACATTATGTTCATTAGTTGGTGGCACCATTTTACTTTCCACCAACAATGTATGCTGCAAGCTTTCCACATCTTCATTAACATTTGTTATTTTGTGTGTGTGTGTGTGTGTTGCCCAATAGCAACCATCCTAATGGGCATGAAGCATTACCTCATTGTGATTTTCATTTTTTTCATTTACATTTCCTTAATGACTATTAGCATTGAGCATCTTTTCTAGTGCTTATTGGCCATTTGTGTATTATTTTCCCAGAAGTAGCTATTCAATATCTTTGCATATTTTTAAATTGGGTTGTTTGCTTTTTGGTTGCTGAGTTATGGGAGTTCTTTAGATGTTCTGGATATTGGTCTCTTGTCAAAAATATAATTTTTCTTAAATATTTTCTCCCATTCTGTAGTTTGTGTTCTCTTGATAGTGTTCTTTGATGCACAAAACTTTGTCATTTTGATGAGTTTCAATCATCTATATATTTCTTTTGCTCTATGTCCTTTTGGTGTCATATCTATGAAATTGTTACCAAATTCAATATCATAAAGATTTTTCCCCAATGCTTTACTGAATCTTTGTTCTAAATTTTGAAGTTTGGGAAGTGTTCGTCTTTCAATTTTCCTTTTATACAAGACTGTTTTGGTTATTTTTGAAACTCCTTATAAATTTAAGGGCTGGCTTTTCCATTTCTTTGAGAAAGACTTTGGTAGGGATTGCATTGAATCTGTAGTTCACTTTCGGTAGTATTAAAATTTTAACAATGGTTAAGTATTCCCATCCATGAACACAGGATAGCTTTCCTTTTATTTAGATATTTTAAAATTTCTTTTAGCATGCTTTGTAGTTTTCAGCATACATGTCTTTCACCTTCTTTTCTACATTTATTCCTCAGTATTTCACTTAGAAAGTATTATAAATGAAATTCCCTACTTTCTATTTTTATTTTTTGATTGTTCATTGCTGGTCTATAGCTATACACCTATGCATAGGTGTGCTGATCTTAATCTAAACTTTGTTGTATTTGTTTATTGGATATGTATCTTTTGGGGGTTTCTGATTTTTTATACATAGGATATATAGGATATTCTGTTCCTTTCTTTTCCTTGGCTAACAGCTCTTACCAGAACTTGCAATACAATACTGAATAGGAATAGCTCAGGCATTCATTTTGTTTCTAATCTTAGGGGGAAAAATTTCAGCCTTTCACCAGGGAGTGTTAGTTGTGGTTTTTTTGCTTTTTTTTTTTTTACCTTCCATAAAAATCTTATATCATGTTGAGGAATTTCCCCTCTATTCCTAGTTTCCTAAGAGAATTTTGTCATGAAAATAATGAATTGTGCCAAATGCCTTTGTATCAAAGGAGATAATCTCATGTCCCCCTTTACCCGCTCCTCAACTTTGTACTATATATGTGCTGTGTTATGTTGGTTGAATTTATGTGGAACCACCCTTGCAATTCTGGGATAAATTCCACTTGGTCATGGTGAAAAATTCTTTAAACATATTGTGGAACTCAAATTGCAAATACTTGATTTTTTAAAAATTTATATTCATCAGTGTTATTGGTTTATAATTTTCTTTTCTTGTGATATCTTTACCTGGAAGGTATCAGAACCTCTAGAATCACAGTAATCATGCTTATCTAGCAGAGTGAATTAGGAGGTGTTCCTTCTTCCCTTTTTTGGGAAGAGTCTTAGAACTGATCTTATTTATGCTTTCAGTGCTTGGTAGAGTTTACTATCTATTTTATTTCTTTGTTTATACTATTATTGGAAAGTCTAGTGTTTAAAGGAAGAAAGCCCTACTGCAAGGTATTTTTCTAGAAGGTTCCAGGCCACTAAAGAGTTTTCCCAGGGACCCCTACCAATATATACCTAATTCAATCTTAAGCTTCACTCACTGGATGTTTAAATTACTTCTAGTGATTTCAAAACAAATTATACTGCAAGGGTAAAGATATTATACAAGTAACTTCTGTAAGGGCAAAGATTCACAAGATAGCATCAGGAATTACTTTTCGGATTGAGTGTCATCATAGTGATTCCAAAGTGTCGCTTTGAGGAAGATAATTTAAAAGCCAATTGTAGTTTGTAATTAGACTCATTTCTTATGTATACACTACATGGATGACATGCTTTAGTTCACAAAGGCTGGGCCTAAGTGTAAAGAGTCTTAAGTAAACAACATGGTTTATATCTACTTGAAAATCTTTAGTTTAAAAACCATGTGTTTTATTCCTCTTAATGGAAACTGGGCAGTAAAGGCAGAAGTTACAGTCTTGGACCTTGGAACCAGACAGTCTGAGATAACATCTGTAGTTATTATGATTAATTAGGCAAATTAAAAGTAGATTAGATAAATCTAAGAGTTAAAGATTTCTATTCTTCAGGCTTTTTTGAAGTCTACGTTTTCTTTTACTTTGATCCAAAGGTTATTTTACCACCCCCTCACCACACCTCCCCCCCCCCTTTTTTGGCACTTGTCTCATTGTACTTACTAGTTTATGCAGATGCCCATGAACTAGGAAGACCATAAGTGACCAAATGAAATCTCCTTTAACTTCTAACTTCTGGAATATTTTGTCTATAGAACTCTAACAGAAATGGTAGGAAAGAATTGACAGAAAAGTAATGAAGAATAAGTATCTGCATTTCCTTTTACTCTCAAAGCAGGGTGGGGGAGAGCATGACTTTTAGGCCTACTAATCTGTTTGCTCTTTTCATCTTTGGCCATGGAAAATCTCCTTCTTGATCTCAGACTGGCCACCCAAAACCTCACTCCACACCATTCATTAATTTGATCTCCTCAAATACAGCTGCAATCCATTTTCTTTGAATTATTCTTCCTTTGCTGCATTTGTAGAATTAGACTCTAAGTCCCTTAAAGCAGGAATTTTTGTACTCCATATATAATTCTTTTGGTTGGTCATGTGCTAACATCAGAGTTTTAAACGCCTAACATTTATAAAATTGATTTTTATGTTTAAGTGGCTAAAGTACTCCTGCAAAGGGATGAAATGATACACACCAAGACATAGTACGAAAAATACTTAATCACATTTTGTCTTTCAATGACCCTAAAGTGGAATCCTGTCTCTATTTTATAGATGACATTCGAAAAGAGAATTGGCCTGACTTTAGTTTAAACCAAACTCTTGCTGATGTCAAAATCTCACGCTTTTTCTGTATCACATGCCTCAAATATCTGTTGGAAAAAACTGAGTTCAAATCCAGTTGGTACTGATCCTTAAATCCATTATAGTTCTTGGACTCAAATTTTATGGTCTCAACACTCTATAGCTCAAACTCAGTGGAAAGGTAGATGTAAATGCAGGTATGTTTTATTGATAAATTAACTAAAAATTTACTAAAAATATTTTGAGATATGATTAGAACCCCAGATTAAATATAAATTTGGCAAGGATCCTCTAAATTGAGTTGTATCACAGAGGTTCTCAAGTTTTTTTGATTCATGACATCCTTGGGGCAAAAGAAACACCATTCTTTTTACCAAATAGGCAGATCCTAGTATCTTATATTGTTTGAAAAATAATACATACAAATGGAATAAAAAACATTTTTATTGCATTCTAAAATTACCATGATAACTTATTAATGGAAGATATGCAGCTTGTTGGCACTGCACAGCTTACCACACCTTGGAACTGATCTCTTTCTTCTTTGTTCCACATTGGTTTTCGACTGATACTTGTTTTCATCACAGCAGTTGCCAAAAATTCAGGTTTATAAAGACATGCAGTCATCAAAAAAAAAAATGTTGTACAGTCTATGTTGAAAACTACTATTTTGAGTACAGTGAGCACGATATCTGACAGATGTTGCTGTTTCACCCCAAATTTAAAATACCCCAAGGTGCACCTGTGAGTTCACTGCAGCAGGTGCCTCAGGGACCAGGAATGTCTTAAAGATATGATCCCCCCCTCTTTTTCATCCTTTTCTCTTTCCTTTCTCCTCTTCCCTTCCCTCCCTTTCTTCTTCAGTTTTTTGTTTTATAAGTGCCAAAACCTCTTTGAGCTTCATTTGCAACTCTAATTCTCTTTCTATGACATCTTACAATATACACTGACGTTTTCAACCTCGAGTGAAATCAAAAGTGTATATTTTGACTGAACAACATGTGGAAATCTGATGGTTAGACACATTTTCCCAGCAACAAAGCAAATTTCTAGCCCCCCAATTTTTTGTATTCTCCTACTGACAATGTTATACTTGATGTTGCAGAGAAGACACAAAGAAAGAGGGAGGGAAAAGAAGTGGACAGGAGGAAAAAGGCACTTGATTAATAAATCTGTATTTATGATGTGCATCAAGTACTACACACATTCTTGGAGCAGGACAACATGGAGCGAAGGGCTGGGTTATCCAAAAACTTAGCCATGACATGATTAATGGCAGGGGTTAAGGTTAGTTGTAAGATATGGGACAAGGGAGCAGAAAGAGTGTCACACTGGAACATATGTTTTGGAGTGAGGTTGTGTTCAAGTTCTTCCTCTACAATTTAATAGCTCTACTCCTTGCAAATTACTTAATCTTGTGAATTTTGGATTTTCTTCCTCAGTAAAAATGAGGAAAGAGAAATAATACCTGTCCCAAAGTTCCCTTTTTAGAACCGATTAACACTTGTAAAGTGCACACCATAATGCCACTTACCTTACTGGTTATCAATATTATTATTATCATTATTAAAAGAGGACTGACCCATGGCCAGGAGATAACAGAAAAAAGGTTTGCAGAAGAATGTCAAAGATACAGAGAGAAGAAATAATGGGGGAAACGGTGGACTTCATGTCAACAAATGGAGTGTATCTAAGAACTCTCATTCTAAATGGATAAAAACGCTCATGAAAAACATTTGGTTTACTAAGGCTGAAAAAAATGCAAATGCCCCAACTCAGCAGTCTACTTCTAGATGTATGTTCACCACACAAATGCTCATATATGTACCAAAACAGATGTTTAGAGCAGTATTATCCGTAAAAGCCAAAAAGTTGGAAACAACTCAAATGTAGAATGGGTAAATACAATATGATATATTCATACAATGGAATTCTATTCAGCGTGAAATTGAAAAAGCTACAGATAAATACAACAACCTGGATGTATTTTACAAGCAATGTTGAGCAAAAGAAGGCAGACATGAAACAGTATGTGCTTTATGATTCCATTTATAAAAAATTCAGGAACATACAAACTAATCTGTCAGAAATAAGGGTAATGATTACCTTTGCAGGGGGAGGGGGGAAGGTCATGTGGTTAGAAAGGTACATGGGAAACTTGATGGGTCTGGTTACAATATACAATGTTTTGGCTCACTATTTGAAAATGCATCTGTCTCATGATTATGTACATTTCATGACTTGAAGAATCCTACCCAAAGCACTGATATCTTTCTGTAGATTGAATGTAAACCTGCCACATTCATATGATGAAACCCAGTCCCTAAAGTAACAGTATTAGGAGGTGGGAGACTTTGTGGAGAGGGTGATTAGGCCATGAAAGTGGTGCCTTCTTCAGTGGCGATGCGAGTTCGACGCCTGGCCGGGGAGAATCCCACATGGTGCGGCGGACCTCTCCTGCCTCGCCCGCTGCTCCCCTCAGCAGTGTATTTCTGATCTGCCTGTTCTGCTCCCCACTCTGTCTCTGGTAAACTCTCTCGCCACCCCACACCTCTGGTCTGTACCCCAGCTTGTATGTATAAATAAATAAATCTTTAAAAAAAAAAAAAGAAAGTGGTGCCTTCTTGAGCGAGGTTAGTATCCTTTCAAAAGAGGTGTGGAGCCCTCCCTTCTGCTATGTTGCCCACGATCCAGGAAGAAGCCCCTCACAAAATATCCAATCTGACACTGCTTTCACCTCAGACTTCCCAGCTTCTGGCCCTCTGAGTCTGTTTATAAGCCACCAGTCCATGGTATGCTGTTATACTAGACTGAAGGAGCTAAGACAGATCTTTTCACAGGTCTCCTTAGTGGAGAGCAATTAAGAAAAAAGAAAGACTTTGGCATTTAGGGAAAACATAAGAAGAAAATCTGAGGCACACAACAGTTGTGTTTACAGTCTGCAGATTAACTGTCTGATCATGGCTGACTTTGTATGATTCAATATAAGACAGGTTACCTACAACGATTTCTAGAGCTCAGCGGCATAATACAACAAAAGTTCCTTTCTTGCTCATTGACCCACATCCAGCACATGCTAGACATCATGTTCACTTGGGGACCCAGATGGAGGGCGGCTTCATCCTGTCATGGGGGTCCACAGCCATGTGGAAACTGAACAAGGTCTCTCAATACGTGCACCTCAAAGAAAGATACAACCCTTTCACTCCCATGTCACTGGTCACAGCAGGTCACATGACCTGGGCCTAATGCCTCCGGGGTAGGAAATGGGCAGTGCATGAGGGGCAGGAAGGAGATGAGCTGGAAAGGTGACACTCCTGATGAGCACACCTAATCCTGCGGCTACCAGGCCAAGTCCAGTCCACCTGCGCTCTGTTGTGGGAACCCACCCCATCTTTCTCTTCATCCCCCTAGCGGTAAGCCATGGGAAAAAACCACCTGGATTTCCTGGCCATTGACACCCTCCTCGCCAACAGGTCACTAACATGGAGACTGATACCATGTATGATCCATTCTCTGATCTGGACTGGAACAGAAGGGAACTGTAACCCAACTATGGGGAAGTAACAGTCAATGTGGAGCAGAGAGAACCCTGTTTGGTTGAAATCATACAGAGAATCCCCACCACAGTTGGTGAGGGGCAGCAGAGGGCTGGGTGGATTGTTCTTCTACGGGAAGAAAAACTGAAGGATGGAAAATCTAACAGAGGAATGCACAGAGCTAGAGGGGAGGAAAGAAACAGACTAGGAAGGGGTGGGGGTGGGGAGGAAATAAAGTGAGGGAAGAGGAAGCAGCCGCCAATTAGTTATAGGTGCAAAACTGTTCTTAGGTCCTATAGAGTGGGACTCCAGGCTTTGGATCATATGTTCACCTCTTAAATCACCAGATTTAAGTTTCTAAGTATCACACTGGAGGAGCTCATTCTGTTTATTAACAAAGAAACAACTGTGCTTGTATCTCAAGAAAGGAAGTCTGGGGAGGCCCCCGGCCCACGAACACTTCTCCCTATTCCTACAGCGAAGTGAGGAGGGCTCCCAAGTGCAAGTTCAACTGCTGGACTCCTTGAAGGGGTTTTGGTAGATCTTTTGCATTTTACATGTAAATTCCTCTCCATAGCACATACCAGAGGTATGTGCTAACACTAAAGTTTTGTTTTTTTAACTTGCCAACTTATGACAAAATTAAATTTTAATTTGAGTTCCTTAAAAGACACATAAAAACCTGAACATTTTTGAGATGAAAGGAAGCACTGAGCAGGCATATGGGTTTAAAGTTGAAACAAGGTTTCTGGCAATCACAGGGCACCTGACTGTGCCTTGACAATCCATAGTTTAAATTCTCAGTCATAAGCCCTGCTTATCACACAAATTCTTTTTATTGTTAAAGAAGTCACTTCATTTAGTGAAGAACAATGATATCAGACACAAATAAAAATAATTGATATAACCGATAAAAAATGTTAGGAAAGGAGCATAGCTTGATGTAGATAAATCCCCATTTTCAGGTACTCCAGAAGTGGGTGATTCCGTCTAAGTCTCAAAATGTCACCAACGGTCCTGTAATTGGCAGGCTCTTCCTGCACATTCCAAAAGCACGTAAGTTCCAAAAATAGTTTTCAATATAAACTTTTCAGGAACACATCTGCTATGAAAAATAAGATACTTGTAGCACTGGGACTCCAAACAAAGCATAAAGAGAAGATACATTTAAAAGTGTTGATGAGACTGAAGATTCTTTCCACATAAGGAGAAGATGACCAGAGAGACACTCTGCAATTAGGTTCTGACTTGAAGATTGGAGATTTCTTACTTTTCTTGCTAAAAATAAACCAAGTGGAGCTGAACTTAAAAGCTATGCTATGGCTGCCATTATTAGGTTTTAGGTCAAATAACCAGCCGCCCCAAGTCCCTGCAAGAATGGATTAGCCTCATCAAAAAGTGTGGTCAAAGAGGAGGCAGTGAGACTGGCACAAAAATGATTGCCCTTTGAGAACTGATGTGATCACTTTCCTGTTCATTGAAGATTTTAATAAGAAATTTATCCTCCTTCACAGATGTTTCATTTAGTTGTGTTTTAATTATAGACTCTGAGAAAAATAGCAAACAGAAGGGCACACAGAGCCAGGCCCACAGAGGTCCTCAGGGTGTAGCGATGATTCAGCCTTTGCAAGCGCAGCGCCATTCCGGAACTCAGTGAGTGGCGACCGCCAGCAGCTGCAGGACCTGGTGAGCTCAGGTGATTCCCAAGCCTAGTTCTGAATTCCTATGGAGAAAGAAGCACAGAGGGGGAAAATTTTTTTAAGATGCACAAGGAGTCTCAGAGCAGTCATTTTTTCTTTATTATTGCGAGATCATTGACATATAACGTTGCATTAGTTTCAGATGTGCAACATAATGACTGAATTGCACAACATAATAATGAATACCACAGTAAATTTAGTTGACATCACGGCCACACACAAAGTTTATTTCTTCTGAGAAGAACGTTTAAGATCTACTCTCTTAGCAAAGTTTGAATATGCAATACAACATATATTCGTAGTTAACGTAGTGCTAACTGTAGTCACTGTGCTATGCCCAACAGCCGTGGGACTAATTTTATAACTGGAAGTTTGTACCTTTCGGTCATCTTCACCCATTTCTGCCACTCCTCGGCTCCCAGCAACCACCGATCGCTTCTTTGTATCTATGAGTTCTACTTTGTTTTCTTAGATTCCAAATATAACTGAGATCATGAGTATTTGTCTTTTGCTAACTTCTTTCTCTTAGCATAATGTCCTTCAGGCCCATCCATGTTGTCACAAAAGGCAAGATTTTATCCTTTATTTATGACTGAACATAGCATTTAATAGTCATGCCATATTTTCTTCATTTTCTTTATCTATTCATCCACTTATGGACACTTAGGATGCTTCCAAGTCTTGGCTACCATGAATAACACAGTAAGAAACAAGGGGGCGGGGGTATGTCTTTTGGAGTTAGGGTTTCCATATCCTTTGGATAAATAACCACCCAGCTTTGGAATAGCTGAATCATCTGGTGGATATATTTTTAACTTTTTGAGACATCTCCACACTGTTTTCTATGGCGGCAGCACCAATTTACATTCCTCCCAACCGTGTATGGGTGTCCCCTTTTCTCCACATCTTTGCCAACACTTGCTACTTCTAGCTTTCTAGCACTAGCCATTTTAGCAAGAGTGAGGTGGTGTCTCACTGTGGTTTTGACGGCCTTTCCCTGATGATTAGTGATGCTGAGCTCCCTTTCACAAACTGCTGGCCATCTGTATGTCTTCTTCAGAAAAATACCTGTTCAGATCTTCTGCCCATTTTCTTTTCTTTTTTAAACACTTTTTTCCCCAAATTCTTAAATTTTTGCACAGACAAACTAGGGTGTAGGCCAGAGGTGCAGGGGGTGAGAGGATTCACCAGAGACAGAGTGGGGAGCAGATCAGGCAGATTGACTGAAGTACACTGCTGAGGGGAGCAGCGGGCGAGACAGGAGAGGTCTGCTGCGCCATGCGGGTTAGCTCCCTGGTTGGGGATGGAACTCAGGCCTTAGCAGTGACAGCACTGAGAATTTACCCCTTGGCCAGCAGGCCAACATTTTATTAATTGAACTGTTTGTTTTCTTGCTATTGAATTGTATCAGCGCTATACATTTTGGATCTAAGCTCCTTACTAGATACCACATATGTGTATTGCAAAAATTGTCTCCCAGTCGGTATATTGACTGTTGTTTTGTTGATGGTTTCCTTTGCTGTGTAGAGGTTTTTTTCAGTTCCGTGGAAGAAGGAGCAATTATATACTTACTCCTTCGACAAGAGGGACATTCAAGCATCCATATGGGCTAGGCAGCCCCAAGTTAGATCTAGATAAGTCAACATTCCCTTCTTTGAAGGATCAGACCGAGTTCTTGATTTTTCAGATTATACACAAACTGTATGAGAGAAGATAGTGTTTATAAAGTACCAAGGCAGAATTTCTTAAAGGGTAGAATTTATGTAGACTGGAGTCACATTACAAGCATGTCTAACTTTTAGGAATGGCAACGAGAGAATAATGATGAAAAAAACAACATGGAAGCCCTTTTATTCCACAAACATGTCCCTTAAATACCCCTTAGACTATCTCCTTAAACATTCCTGGCTTGGACACAATTGCAGGAGGGTGTTCTTCACCCTCAATGGGGCTGAAGGGGTCTGGGTGATTAGAGGGATCCACCCTTCACACAGCCTCTTCCTTCACCACTCTCATTTTCCAAGTGTGCCAGATAAGGAAAAGGTTGGGAAACCATGCTGGAGGGAGATGAAGGGTGAGGAGACAATGCTGCATTACTTTTTTTTTTTTTTAAAGAATTATTTATTCATGCATACAAGCTGGGGTGCAGGCCAGAGCTGTAGGGTGGTGAGAGGGTTCACCAGAGACAGAGTGGGGAGCAGAACAGGCAGACTGACTGAAATACACTGCTGAGGGGAGCAGCGGGCAAGGCAGGAGAGGTCAGCTGTGCCATGTGGGAATGCCCCCAGCTGGGGCATCGAACTCACAAGCCGCAGCTGCTGACAGCTCCACTGCACTGCACTGAACTCATTGCACCGTTGCATCACCAGGGAGGCCCAAAGCTGCACTACGTTTTAGGTAGTGAGTGGTGTCTGTTTCCTGATGGCTTTAGTGGGTGTTGGGGGAGTAGAGGGGGTACCTGACCAGCCACTCTTGTGTTTCAAAGTGTAATTTTGATTCTATTACAAAAGACTTCCATCTTATGCACAAGTCTAGAATGGGTATATCCCCGGTTAAAATCTGAGTAGCATTTTGAGAGCTGGAGGTGGATGGAGAAGGAGAATAGTGATGGAAGCAAGGCAACCCAGAGGCAGTACAGAAGGCATGTCTGTGGGAGAACAAGAAACCCACAGAAACGAGAAATATCTTTGGGCAACCATTTTACTTTGCTCATTCTTCCCTTCCAAGATCTCTTACAATTTCCTAGTGACACCTTCTGTTCCTGTGTGGGAAGTGGGGAGTGGGAGCTCACCCTGCTCAGCAGAAGCACTGAAGTGTGCATTACAGAAAGAAATGCTGGCAGGAGCTAAGTGTGGCTGGAGGGACAAGAATGGGGGTGGAGATCCAGTGCAAGTTGTGGTACTACATGAGGTGCGAGATGAGGGCCTGTGTCACCACAGTGGCAGAAGGCACGGAGAGGAAAGCGTGCCAGCCTTCTGATGGAGAATCGACAGGAGCTGAATGGAGAGGTGCAGGCTGTGAGAGCTACAGTGCATAGGAGTGAGAAAGCAGAAACAACCTTTACCACCCATTTCCCGCCAGCTAATATTTACATGCGCTAGATGTAGAAGAATTCTTACTTTGACTGTAGGAAACTGAACGTAAAATTCAAAAAGCTGTTAACCACAGGAGAAATCTCTTAGCCCCAATGGCATTCAAACCATGACTTGCTTCTGTGCTCCTCTGGGGTCTGTCCCTGCTGTGCGCCCTCAACAAGGAGACAGACAGCTGGACGGACAGCGCCATCTTCCCCAAACAGTGGGCGACAATAGCCAGAGCTCAGTAGTACCCCCAAATCTGCCCCTTGGCCCCCTCACACTTGAGACTGTTTCCTTGTGAGACTGGCTTTCTGCATGAGACTTTGGATGTGGTAATATGCTGACAGGTTTTCATACGGGTTGGTTAAAAATAGCCTCCAGGCCTCAAGGGCGGCACTTTCCAGACACGACATGCAACCTTGGGCAAGGATGCAGTTCTCCTGCTGCCGAAATCACAGAAGCCATGTGAGCACCTCCAAAACAGCCAGGTTGTCTAATGCATCTCTGGGGACTTGCACCCTACACAGCTATGGGTAGAGAGCAGTCCTCAGAAGGGATCAGAAATGAATGGATGAGGGTGAGGATGAGCTGTAACCCGCCCCAAACAAGCCTAACTAACGTCTCTCTTTGAGGCCTGGATGGACACAGGGCACCATGTCTCAGTCAGGAGTTGTTGCCTAGAGCCACTAACCCATCATTTATTCCCTAAGTTGGGGTTTACAGGACTAGAATAAGAGGCTGATTATTATCTCCTAGGGCTGAGTTGGATATTTTGGAGTCACTGGTGGCTCTCAGAAGCTGATGAAGACTGTAGAACAACGGAGGTGACGTGCACACCCGCCCTCAGCCCCAATCACACTGGATGGGAAGTGCATCCAGGAAGTGCATCCAGATGTCCTGGGCCCTGATGCTTTCACTTGAAGAAAAAAGAAAATAAAATTTAGGTACAGGGCCTGGGAAAGGCCCCCTCAAAGTAAGGGGCCCTGCAGCTTAAGCTCTACGGGCCTCAGGGAAAATTCGCTTCTGCCACTCCACTGCCCTTCTCCTCCCCTTCTGAATGCTGAGCCTTGGCTCTGCTCCTCCAACTCCAAAAGCAGCCACTCAGGCAACACTAGACCCAGGCCAGGGGCAGGACTAGGCCAGTCTGACAGCACCCTGCCTTGGCTTGGGTAGAAAACATACTCTGCTCTGCAAAGCCGCAGTACAGGCCTGTGCTTCTGGCCTGGGAAAAAAACAACTTGACTTTTGATTAGAAAATGTCTCTCTCCCTCTTCCAATGCATCTGTCATAAAATTTTGCTCCGAGCAGAAAAGGTGCCTATTAAACTACCATAGTGGATTGTCGATAGTTGTGTTCCACTTAGTCAGCGTCCTCGGGTGTTAACCCCATCTACACACACTCCCCTCGGTTAATCCACCTGAATGTAAGTGACCCACACACTGCTCGCCTAGTGGACAAGTCGGCCTCATGGAACCACAGGGAAGAGCAGCGGGCACAGACAGCATAGTCCCCCAACCCACCAATCCCCCCCAAATCGAGGTGGGAGCATGAGAGCAGGAGAGGGAAAATGCAGAGTCTCTCCACCTCGCATGAGCTCTTTTGTAATCTTCACATTTTACCAAATCAAGATCTTGATTCAAGGAGTCTGATGATGTGTTTTTAAATAGAAGACTGAAACAACCGTTTCTCAGAGGACAGAATATTCAGGAGTGAGCTAGCTTTGCACATTTCAATTGTCACCACCGCTGGGCTACTGAAGGAAAGGTAATTTAGAAATACAGGATGTACAAGGCCTTCTCATAAAGTGCAAGACAGTCAAACACGTAAAGGGACAACTATACCAGATTTCCACACAGTGAGAAGCGGCATTCATGAATAGAAAATAATGCCGCATTTCCAAAATGTAATGAAAGTAAAAATTGCTTATCTTTATCTTTGAGGTGAAGTGATGAGAAATAACTACCTATAAGATAAAGGTCTACATGGGGGAAGGGGAGGAAAGAGGCAGGAAGAGAGGGAGGGAGAGAGGAGGTGGGAGAGAGAAAGAGGGAGGGAGGGAGAAAGGGAGGGAGAGAAAAATGTATATAACCAACTTTAGAGAAAAACATTATGTCCATTAATTCTGGAAAGTAAACACAACAGGTTCAAACCTTCCCTAAACATCTTAAACATAATCAAGGTTATCAATTCCTGAATTTCAGATGCACTTGCATCTCTCAATCTACAGAACTCCACATAAAGGAAATTTTTCTCTTCTTCTTTTTAAAAGATTCATTTTTTATTTCTGCATACAAGCTGGGGTGCAGGCCAGAGGTATGAGGCGGTGAGAGGGTTCACCAGAGACAGAGTGGGGAGCAGAACAGGCAGATTGATGGAAATACAGTGCTGAGGGGAGCAGCGGGCGAGGCAGGAGAGGTCTGCAGCGCCATGTGGGAATCTCCCCGGCCCGGCCTCGAACTCGTGTCACCGCTGCCGACGGCTCCACAGCGCTGCGCTAACCCGTTGCGCCACCAGGGAGGCCCAGAAATTTTATTCTTTACTGAAACTAACCAAACATCAACTCTCATACTTATCCTAAGAAACCAAATTCAATTTAGAAATGCTTTCCTTGAAACAGAGTGATCCATGGATACGCACACAGAGCAGACTTAAGGATGCAGAGAGGAAGCAGCGCTGCCTTTGGTTAGCGTGGGCTTGGACTGCCGTGAGCTTCCCCCTTAGAAATTTTACTGTTACCTTGATTTATTTCTAAACCTACTTATTTGCTTATTCTTAGACTGGCTGTTGAAAAACTCAAATCCAATTAAAGTAATAGATCTATTATACCTGAACCAAATATAAACACTAAAAAACAAAACAGAAATAATTTAGATGTTCAGAAACTTTAGGTACCAGACTTTAATAAGGTAAAGATAAATGAGGACCGGTGAAATGCAGTCCATCGTGAATTAGTTCCTCCTGCTCTAGCAGTTACTCCACGTGAGGTAGGGTAAGGAAAGATGAGCATTTAACCTGAACACATTTAACATGCTGAGCACGGGCCCTGAGACCATAGTTGCACCTGGAAATGGAGATGCTGTTAGTACTTGAGCATTACAGGGACGTTACGAGTATTAAATGAGATATACAGATATAGATACAGATGGATACAGACACACAGAGTGTCTGGAACATTCAAAACTCAATGAAAATGAACATTTCCAATAGTATTTGTTCGCTCCAGTTGAACACAAAAATTGCCTCTGGTATTCTTTTTGTAAAATCAGTCTAAAAAAAGGCAAACCTGCCTTCTGGCCCTCATTGCAGTGCCCATTTAATAAAATTAAATTGATTTTATTGCTAAATAATGGGTATATCCCTTACACACATTGGCAGGAGGTGCACATACAGTGATGCACACGGGCATCAAATTCTTGCGGAGCAAGAAGCGAACCCAAGTTTCAGACATTTATCAGCTGTGTGACCTTGGGTAAGTGGTTTCTGCCCTCTCAGCCTAGATGCCCTTTCTGTGAAGCAGGATACCAATACTGACCTTCAGATGTTTGCGAGAGGTTTAGAAAGAGCATGCAAAAATCCCACACAGTGTGTGGAGTACAGAAGGTTTAAATAAAGGGCCCTGATTCCATTCTCACAAGCACCACCGCACGAGTGGGAGGCTATTCCCTAGAGTCGGCATCTCTACTCCCTGAGTCCTCAATTCTTGGGGTGAGTCCTCTGGAAAGGATCTGAAGCTGATACCATTCTATATAAAAAGAGAAAACTGGATTCCACAATTTAAGAAAAGGCTTTCTGCTGTCATCTTCACAGAGGTGTTTTCTTCCTTTCAATACCTAATATTGTTGTAATGCTATGTTAAAAAAACTAAAGAGGACAGAAAACAGTCACTATCACCCCCGCAACTCTATATGAAACATCTGGCCCTGTTCTGTGTCCTGTTGAACTCATCAGCGCCCGTCTACCCAGTCTGTGCCCCGCCCACCTCTTCCTGGTTTTAGTCTTTGATCAGACAGAATTCCTTTAGGACTCTCTCCTGACCAGTGCTCAGCCCCAGATGGGTTAGGTGGTGCCAGCTGTGGGCTGCAAATCTGCCTTCGGCCCTCATTGCAGCGCCCATCGACGGCAGTGAATGGCCTGCCATGGACTGTGCAGACTCCTTTGGAGAGGGGTGTCCTGACTCTCCAGTGGTGGGTTCCCAGAGCTCAGCACTGAGGAGGGACTGGGGTAACTGCATCGATATTTGCATTTCACCTGCTCCTTAGTAAGTGCTGTGCAACTGTCCCATGCCGGGCGGTTGATGGTTGATTCGGGCAAACAAAAAAAGGATCTCGGAGACTTCGGTATACTTGACATGCTTTTAATGATGAAGAAGGGGCCAGATACACAGGTGGGCCAGCAGGCAGGGAGGCAGAGAGGCAGCAACCGAGCCTTCCAGTTCCCTGATCTCTGCAATCTCGGCCCTGGTGTCCCTATCTATAGGTGCGCACACCCCATGCTTGCTGGCGTCTTGATTCGGTTATTCACAATTACAGGGGTGTGTGCTCCATGCTCGTGATCCTAAGCACTTTTTGCAATACATGGTATCACTTGTGGGTAATGAAACCTGGGAGGAAAACAAATTTGCAGGTGGTGGCCACAGAAGCTGGCGGCAGGAAGGTGAAAAAGAGCCTGAATTACCCCATGTTCCTTACAGTACTATGTAGTCACATTTTCTATAGGTGCAAATATGCTTTCCACAGGCATTGCTCCTAGATTGTCAGGTAAATGTGACTTGGTGTCAAACATCACCAACACTATACAGGATAAACAAAAAGTGCCACTGGGGGAGGGGGAAAGTTATCAGCAGAGAAGCAGCAGTGCATTTGTTTTCTGTTGCTCCTTTAACAAATTATCACAAGACTGGGGTCTTCATACAACTATGTTCCTTACAACTCTGGAAATCAGAAGTTCTAAAATCAAGGTGCTGGCAGGGTTGTATTCTTCCTGGCAGCTCTAGGGGAGAACCTGTCTCCGTGTCCTTTTGAGCTTCTAGAAGCTGCCTACATCCACTGGCTTATGGCCCTTTCCTCCATTTTTAAAGCCAGTAGCACAGGTTTTAGTTATTTTTTTTTAAAGAAATGTGATTTACATTGAATCCATTTGGATAATTCAGACTCGTCTCTCCCTCTCAAGATCGCCAATTTGTATGCTTAAAGTCTCTTTTGCTATGTCACAGGTTCCTTGGATTAGAATGTGGGCACTGTACCTACTGTTCTTGCTAAATGTGATGCCCCAAGCTCTCATTTTCCCTCTAGAAAGTGGGCTCTGTGTGGGCAAAGCTAAGCTGGCTGCACATGAGAACGCAGGAGCCCAGTGCTATGGAGAGGCACACTGGGCACCTCCTAGAAACTGTTGAGGCTTCCCAATGGAGGAAAACTGGGACTCCAGGGCCCTTTTCCTTCCACTGTGCTAACACAGACCTGCCGAGTCCAATGCTTGCTTCCAGGGTCACCCATATTTATTCCATTCATAGATCTGTTGGTCAAAAAAGATGGGGACCTAAAGGGACGTGTCTGGCAGGTTAATGTGCTGAGTAGACATGTGCATTTCTGATTCTTCCTTTGCATTCCATGGTAATAGCCTTAGAATTGCAAATACCCTTTTTTGGGGGAACTGGATGGACTTGGCTTTTCCTAGGGAAGAAAAGCCATTTTCTTATCAAAATATTTCTAAATTGTAGTATGTAATGTGGCTACATGCCAGAAGCTCAACGATCCATTTAAAAAAGTAGAGGATGGGCTGTGTAGAAACTTACTAAGCAGTGAGAAACAGCATTTATGGAACATTTACCACATGCTCAGCGGGGCTCTCAGTACGCTACAGGCGTTCTCTCCTGCGATGCTCCCTACTGCCAAGAGCTAACATGAGCTAACTCCAAGCTTAAGCAACCGCCTGACTTACAGATAGTAGGACTCAGTGGTGAAGCAGATGAGAGACTTCAGGCACACTAAATATAGACAGGGCAGTCACGTATCAGGAATGCACTTAAAGTGCAATAGAAAGACCTGAGAAGAAGCTGCAGAATCATGAAAAGCTATCGAAGCAAGATTCCTATGAAAGGAACTTGATCCCCCTTCTTTGCAACCGCATCTCATGGAGGTGAGGGTGTCCTTTTGTGTTTCCCTACAGGTGGCCAGTCCAGGAAAGCCAGCCTCAGGTCATGCGCACACGTTGCATGCTACCTGTCCTGCAGCTCAGAGCCATGTTCAGCCTTTGTAGATGTGACCTATAGCTGGCATACGGCTGAGCTGTGCCCCCGCCCACACACACTTGATCTGTTCACATTAGAATACACTGCAAAATGTGCTTTAATGAGGAACAGTTGGTCTGGTTCTGCTCAAATAAAAGATATCCCTGTAAGAGAGTTGCCACCTGTCTTCCCATCTTGCAGTGCAGCTTCTAAATGAGTTCTTCTGTCCCTGACACCTGCAGGTGTTGCCAGGGCCTGCCATCCACTCCATGTGCCAGCTCTCTTCCTTAGAGTGACAGACAACCTCAGCCCTGTGCTTCGTGTCATTACCAGACACGAGGACACACGGGGGATTACAGGTGTCAAGCCACCTCTCTCCACTATTCTTTTAGACATTTCCCAAGTTGGGAGCATCTTAATATCATACAATTAGGAGTGCCCCATGATCTCCAAAGATGTTGGTATTTTCTAGTTCCTAAAGTCTATGTGCGTAGTCCATCACCATTATAGGCAGACTGGGGTGCAAAGGCATCAGCAAATTAAACTTGGAAACAATTGTGCCGTTTCATTTCATCTGAAGAACATTTGCATTTTAAAACCTTTGTCACAGAGGTAACTCGATGAGGGCACAGTACTTTCTACCTTTTTATATCAATTTTGGGCATGAACAATTCTAAATCTGCTATTATTCACAAGTAACTTCCCCTCCCCGCTCTTATCTTAAATGTGTAATTGACAGATTATTAAAATTGAAAAGGAATTTAAACTTGAACACACACGCACACAACCACTATAATCTTGTTTTTAAATCTTATGTTGGTGATAGCAGAGTAAACACAAAGCTTAGCTAATAAGGCTCACTATGTTATTAAACTATCTACTGTATGATCAAATGCCTTTCAGATTATGTTAGGAATAATTTCACCTCGACATCTACCACAGAAACAGACCTGATCTGCCCCTGCATGGTCTTAGTGAGCCTCACTTTCAGGATGCCCAACCTGCTGAGTTGAACAAATGAAAGGGAGCGATAATCACGTGAAAATTGAAAGCTCAGCACCTGCCCAATACCTAATCATTATTTTCTGTAAGACTGCATTTCATCTGACTCAAAAGACATGAAAACAACTCTTAAGCTCCAAACTTCTTTTAATGGATTCAAAATATTTCTTGTGCAAATTTTTCTCCTGGCACAGAGGCACTGTTAGAGCTTGCAATGGAAGTTAACAGGGATGAAGAAAAAAAATCACTTGATAGCTGGTAACTCAAGATAAATTAGAATTTAGAATCATCTTTTCTCCCCCTGGCCGAGCCTGAACATATGGGCTATGCAAAAAACCTATCAAAACCAAATATGTGATCAACGCAAGGAAATTATTTTAAAATATACATTATGCAGAGTACAAGATACTTTCAGAAAATATCCTCAAAATCTCCTAGTATGTAAAGTTTGCTTTGCATACCAAATTATCTTCATGTATGAAAGCTATCTCTATCATAATTGCCTTTTAATCCCCAAAATATAAGCTGGAAGACGCACCTCCCGATGTAAGCATCCCCAACACAAACTGCTGTTTCAACAGCAATGAACGAAGGTGGCCACAGTCTTTGCAATACCTTATTGATCCTCCAGTTGTGGAGCGCTATCTGAACTGTCATCACCAACTTCTTCAGTTTCTCTCCAACTTAGCTCCGAATGGCCATTCAAAAGTTTCCACTTTCCTAATTTTTGACTTACTACATTTACCGAAATAAGTTGGAGTGTGGGGTGGGAAGAATCAGTATAAAATAGGATATAACATAGTATAAAAACTTTTGCGAACAATGCTGCATTGTCATTGTTTATATATAACCTCTTTAGTTGTGCAAAAAAAAAAAAGAAAACCCAAAAAACAGGAGGGTGCAAGCTTTGCTCAAAGGACTATTACACTGGTCAACACTGAGATCATTACTGACTTAAAAAGGCCCTACTCTGTAGTATCTTGGTGTGCTGAACATGAATATAACCCTGAAAATTTATTAGCTCTCATTTTGAAGATATTTCACATAGTCCATTTTATATGTTTCACCATGTAAATTTATCCAGTAGGACTGCAACAACATCCTAAATCAGCCTAGAATGATGTAATATTGCATCGCATTGCATAATACCATCATGCACACATCATCCAGAGTTGATGGCATCATTTTCTGATGCATTGCAATACTACTGCCAGGCGGCTGCTGAAGTAAGCTGACGTCAGCAGTGCACTAGATAAAGCCCTGTCGGAAAGGTTGAGCATTGAAAATATTTCAGACTTTGTGTGAGACAGTTTAAGCTACTGTTTCATAGAACTGTTATTATTTTATCCATTTAGGCACAATACAGAACGGTAATGCCTCGAAAGTGTGTTAATAATGTGGATAATTTCTGCTCTATTTGTGGGGAAGTGACATTTGCCAACCAGAAGAAAAGGATCATTTCTCAAGTGAAGAAGTCTTATCATCTTGACTTGGGATGCAAAGTTGGTGACCAAGACAAGCTTTGAGCCCCACATAGATGCTGTGCTACATGTACAACACAGCTTTCACAGTGGTTCAAAGGAAAAAGACCATCAGTGCCGTTTGTAGTCCCCATGGTGTGGAGAGAGCCAAGCAACCACATAAAAGACTGTTAACTTCTGCTTGGTTCTTCCTCTTTCTGGCAGAATAATGAAGCCAAAGAAGTCGAGAATAGTCTACCTAAACATTCCATCTGCATTGAGACCAGTTCCATATGGTGAGGGACTTCCTATTCCAGAACTTCCAGCAGAATATTCTCTTGCTTCATCTGATGAGGACAAGGGTGAGCTGACCTGTTCTTCTCTTGTTCCATCAGCATGCAGTGATTCAGATTTTCATTATGGTGCATCATCAACCCCATCAACCCGCAATACAGGAAGAACTAAATTATCCGGTTCGTGATTTGGACTTATCCAAGAACAAGGCAGAATTGCTAGGAGCAAGACTCCAACAATGGAATCTTCTAGAAGATATCACAATTACTTTATATTGAAAGCGCCACCAGCAGTTGGAGTCTTTCTTCAGAAGGGAAAGTACTCTGGTATTCTGTTCCGATATTGAGGGCCTCATGAATGCCTTAGAAATCACCAGGACCCACAAGAATGGAGACTATTTCTAGACTCTTCGAAACTGAGTTTTAAAGCTGTGCTTTTGCACAATGGAAACCGTCTTCCATCTATTCCATTCCTGAACAACTGTACAAGAGACAAGAGATCTAAGAAGTAGTCTATGACTTGATTTTTTACAGGTATTAACCATAGGCCTATTACTATTGGCATGCATTTCGTGATGTAAACATCAATTCATGTTAAAAAAAAAAACTAGAACCAAAATTAGAATTTGACTGTCATATTCATGTTGAGCACATACAAATTGATAGGAAATGACTAATTTTATTTCAGTAACATGACTTTTGTAAAAATTTGTTGACCATTGTTATCAGAGGTCTGGTACCTTAGCTGGAGATACGTTTAGGTTTACTTTTCGTGATTTAAATTTTTTCTCCAAAGAGAGGGCATATGGAGTAGGCATTCTTGCTAGCCACACTTAAAGGAAAACCCAAGTTAATTATTCACTATGTCAACAATCTTAAGACTCAGTTTCGAAGAGTCTAGAAATATTCTCCAAGTTTGAATTTGTTATGTAGGTCTTCTTTTGCAAACCGAGTATCAGTCATAGATATGTAGACAGGTACTTGTACACACACACACACACACACACACACACACACACACACACACACACACACACTGTCTCTCTCACTCTCTCACACGATGGGTCCTGATATAAAGAAGGAACCAAGAAGCTCACTTAGAACTATTTAGTCTGTAATCCCAACATTCCTGATAGTGGCAGCAATCTGAGCTTATTTATTCCAAATTATTGGCTGGAGATAAGCAGTAGTACAAACTAAAACTGCTCCATAGGTGTGACAAAGGTGAATAAAGAAAAAGTGAATTGAGTCAAGACGCTTTACGGATGATGAAGTCCTTTCCATAATCTCTTAGACCACAACCGAAACCAACCTCATTCTGTGGAGTATACACAGGAAGCTGTGAACTGGGATGTTAATGAACATAGCAAGTGGGTGTATTAAAGTTAATATTTAAGTAATCAATCCAACTCAAAATAATTACTGCTAAGGATTTCTTCCATCTAGGTAACCATGAGAGTGTGCTGGCAGATGTTTGTGTTTTAAATGAAAAGGAAGCCATGTGTGATGTTCACAGCTATTGCGATGCAAACCTCTCATTCTGCTCTAAGTATCATTTTCAGTGACACTAGAAGTATGGTTTTAGCATCATTGTGCTTCATGAACTGCATAAAATGAATAAAGGATGTGGCAGGTGCTTTGTTCTGTCTTAAAGAGTCTCATAAACGATGAACTAACATGTAAAATGCTTCCATGGATCTCCATGCTGGTTATTCAGCTTGGAAAATTCAGATTAACTAGTTAAGAATAACAACATTAAACTCAGTGATCTAAAGAAAGTTCACACCTCTACCTACTTTCCTGTTATGCAATCTTCTCAAAGTCATTCCAAGGCATGTCCATTCTCCCTAATTTCCATACTGAATATGAACCGTGAAAAGTAACATATATTCACCCTACAAAGAGTTGCTTAAAATGGAAGATTAATGTTAAGATATTTGATTATTTATATCATTCTAAGAATGTGGAAGGTAGGCTCTAAGATGGCTGTCAGTGAGCTCCCATCGCCCTCTTACCCCCACTTCTGGTATCCACAGCTTTTTGTAATAGGTGTTAAATAGTCCTCTTGACTATGGAGTAAACTTATTGACTTGCTTCTACTTAATAATGGCCACCATTATTTGATGGGATGCCACCTCTGAAATCAGGTAACAAGAAACTGTGGTTTCTGTGTTTCTCACTCTCCCTGCTTATCATTCTGAGAGAAACCAACTACTACCTTGTGAGTTGTCCTATGCAGAAGCTCCTGTAAGAAGAAACTGAGGGAGACTTCTGCCCAAAGCCAACAAAGGATCAAGACCTCAATTTAACCACCCAAGAAAAAGAATCCTTCATCACCCTATGAGTGAACTTAGAGGTAGAAAAAACTCCCTCCAGCCCCTAGTCAAGCCTTCAGATGAGACCACAGTCCTGGCTGTCATCCTGACTGCAGCCTCCTTACAGGTAATGCACCCGAGACACACAGCTAAACTGTGCCCAGATTTCTGACCTAAAGAAGCTTCGAGATAATAAAGGTTTGTTTTAAGTTGCTATATACTGAGGTAATTTGTTACAAAGTAACAGATAACTAATATTAAAAGATGCCAGACAGAAGACTAGGAACTGATTCATAGACCTGAGGAAATAGGATTTATTACAGAGGCATTGCAGACCAGCAGGGAGAGTTGGCCTTTCAATAAAATTTTCTGGAACAATTGATGACATACACATAAAACAAAGAAATTTGATCTTACCTACCATGCTCAAAAATCAATTCCAGATAGATTGAATACTACATGGGAAAGGCAAAACTGGAAAAAAATTAGAGACAGTATGGGCATAAAACCTTTCTAATCCAAAAGATAGGGAAACAGTTCTCAAATCACAAAAATACAATTCTAAAGGCACCATAGAGAGGTTGAGAGACGAGTCACAAACTAGGATAGGGTACATGTTTTACATAACTAATTTAAGATTATATAAAGAATTTTAAAATCCGTAAGAGGGTATCATCGTAATGGAAGAGAATGGGCAAAGGATTTACACAGTCTCTCTATTGACGAGTATGAATAAAGGAAACCAATAAATATATAAAAATATGTTCATGGTCACTTGTAACTAGAGAAATACAAGTTAAAAACATGGTCCACCAATTCACATACATCAAGGAGGCCAAAAGGGGAAAGCCTAACATTGTCCAGTGGGGGTGAGAATGTGGAGGAATCAGACCATGTGACACAGCAACCACACCGGAAAAGAGTAGAACGTTATGTAGGCAAGTGGAAGCTGTGTAAACCCAGCAACCCAGCTACTCCACTCCTGATGGATCACCCAGACTAAAGAGAGCATCACAGGTATGTGCCAATAATCTCAGGTACCCATCATGGCTTAACAGATACCAGCTAGGAGCTCTAGCAGATCTGGGCTACAAATGGGGGTGCGCACGGTATAACTGGTCAAAGGTGGAAAAAGTAGCCCTAGGATATGGGGTTCAAGAGCTGCAGAGGCTAGACTTCCTGAGAACATTAACTGTCCTAATTATATCTCTAACAATCTCATGCTTTTCTTCAGCAGGTTCCCATGAATAAGCTATCTATTTTCCTGTAGCACTCATTTCTACCTCTCAATTTGTGTGGTGTGTGTCCCCATCTGATAAAAAATTTACTGACCAATGTGGGAAATAGGTGGGATAGCAATAGTTACTCAGTTGTCAATACACATCTTGATGCTTTTTTTAAACTTGGGTTCTATGGGAAAAGATCAGTTCCTGTATTAGTTTCCAATCGCTGCTGTAATAAATTATCACTAACACAAAATAATTATCTTAGAGCCAGAAGTCCAAAACTAGTCTCACTGAACTAAAATCAAGTGAGGTGTCATTTCTCTCCAGGGGAGAATTCATTTCCTTGCCTTTTTCAGCTTACATCCTGTGGTTTGTGAACCACTTCCATTTTCAAAGTCAACATTTTCATTACTCTGGCACCTGACTTTCCTGCTACCTTTTTACTTGTGAAGAGTCTTGTGATTATACTGGGCATCTCAATAATCCAGGGTAATCTCTTTAAGGTTAGCTAATCAGTAAATTTAATTTCATTTGCAACCTTAATCTCTCCAGCCATATAATCTAACATATTCATAAGTTCCAAGGATGCTTGGGGGCTATTATTCTGCCAGCACAGGCCTCGAGGGGGAGATGTTAACTTGGTAGGTATATAAACTTCAAAGAATAATACCTACACTCAAGAGTACTTAAAGTTTCCTAGTAGAAGATCTTGAGAAAATCTCTTAATTTTGACTCATTTTTAGATTTTGGATTTTTTTTAATCGGTTGCATTTCTTTTTTTATTTTATTTTTTCTTATATCATTGTTCATTTTGGATGTTTTAATGTGAAAAAAAATCTAGTTTTGTTTGTAAAACAAATGTGATCCAATTCTTTCGGTTCTACAACTCGCTATCTAAAAACAAGACACTGAATTGTATAGCTGGAAGGATTGGATCTGAGGGTGAAGCATAAATTTCTTTTGTGTCTACAGGAAAAGGTTGAAAGATGTGCGACTCGTGAGTGAAAAAGTCCGGATTTCATAAGGTGTGGCAGACTGAATACATTACGAGTTCCAACTCTTCATCTTCCCCGTATCTGCATTTCTGTTCCCATCACCTCATGGTGCTCTCCCCAGTCTTGGCCACGTGACTTACTTTGACCAATAGGATGTTATCAAACATGGCACAAGCTAATGTTGGAAGAACATGTGTGTACTTGTGATTGCTGTTCTTATTCCTCTACCTTTACCAGGAGAACACAGTCTGGGTAGCCTGGGCAGAATGAGATATGGGGAACAGACTCATTCAAGTAGGCTTGGCTGAACCACCTGACATGGGAGCCCCATTAAGATGAAAAGGTCTGTTTTAGATATCTTATGGATGGCTACAGATTCATGACTGCAGTTAAGATTAGGTGAACTCCACTAGGGTTTTGTGGTTATTTGTCGTGATGCATTTATAGTGGCAACAGTTAACTGCTATATGGTTTGACCAGATATTTGGTCCTACAATCCATTCAAGTAAGGGCTATGTATATATTACTGTTAACACAGACATAGTCATTCGGTCAGTTGACAGACACTGACTAAGCATTTGCCCTGTACCAGGCACAGCTCTCACGTAAGCACAAAGGAGTGAAAGCAGCAAAATATACCACCACTCTTGGATGGGCTTCCATTTCAGTAGCTGGCCACAAAGAAAACAAATGTTTGGTATGTCTGATGGTGCCACGTATCATAGAGATACTGACAGATCTGGTGACAGATACGGAGGTGGCTGTTTCACAGAGGGTTCCTCAGGAAGCTCTCGCTGATGGGTGGTGTTTGAGTAGAGATCTGAGTGAGGATGACAGACGTGTCATGTGGGCATCTCAGAGAAGCAGGCTTCAAGCAGAGGAACTAGCAAGTGGAAAGGGCCCCTGAAAAAGCATCCTTGGGGTGTTCTCATTCAAGGAGCTGCACAGAGTCAGCATGGCACCCAGGGTGTTCTGGGGGAGAAGGGTCAAATGATGATGCCACAGGGGCAACAAGGCCAGGACCCTCGGCCATGCAGCCCACTGCAGGGCTCTGGTTTTCACTCTGAGCATGATGGGAAACCCTAGATTGTATTTTTGAATTTTATATTTTGATCGTGGCAACAACATTTAACATTCTGATTATTTTTAAGTACACAATTCAGTGGCATTAATCACATAACAATGGTATATAACCCTCACCATTCTGTTTCTAAAAAATTTTCATTACTCCAAACAGAAACCATTAATAACTCCCACCCTCACCCCCGATCCCTGATAACCTCTAATGTATTGTCTATTGCTACAAATTCGCCTAGTCTAGATCTCCGATATAAGTGGAACTATATAACATTCGTCCTTCTCTGTCTGGTTTATTTCATGGCCACCCATGTTGTAGCATGTGTCAGAACTTCATTTCTATGCATGTCTTAATAAAATTCCATCATGTGAGTATATCACATTCTGTTTATCCATTTCATTTGCTGATGGACAAGGTGTGTTTCCATTTTTTGGTTACTGTGAAAAACTGCTGCTGTGAACTTTGATGAACAAGTGTATCTTTGAATACCTACTTTTAATTCCTTTGTGTACAAATCCTGGACCATAAGGAACCCTGGATGTTCTGAACACAAGAGACATAATCTGATTTACAGAGGGTAGAAAGCAGGAGACATTTCTACAGACTGTGTTTATTTTCAGATAACAGAGCACAGAGCATAAAGAACCACCTCTGATAAGAATACTTAAAAGAAAAAGGCCATAGTGAATAGCAATATCCTACACCATAGATGTCTACTGATTTTTCAAAGGAACCGACCTTATCTGAATGACAACACAGAAGAATAGCCACTCATCGTTAATGAACAAAGGGAACTTAAGAACAAGTTCATGAAGTATTTTAGGCCACTATTCTTTACAAACACTGCTGCTGGTTATAAATGTGTCAGAAAAGACCAATGACCAAGTCCTCTTCTCATGGTATCTCCTGATTTGGGCAAAACATAACCCCTGCCCACTATTATTAGTATCTTGATAAACTAGGCCCAAATAAATCTTTACTATCTCCAGGCTGCTGATTGCACATCCCATGATCACTGCCTATGTGCCAGGTACTGCTCTGAGAGCTTCCCAAGGATTAGTTCACCTCATTGTCAAAACTACCCTCTCAAACAGATCCTATCACTCCCAACTCACAGAAGAAGAGACCAACCCAGAGAGGACAAGTGAGCAGCGAAGGTCACACAGTTATATAGGCGACGGTGGAGCCCACAGTTCTTGCGCTTAGGGATTACTTACTCTTTCAAAATGGATGTTGGCAAGAAAGAAGCACTAAGGGCCTGGGCCCTGGGAGGGAAATGCTGATTTTGATCAAGTAAATCTACAGTGGTTCTTTATTTCTTTGGTCCTTGGGGTTTCTCTCTTAAGCGGAGGCAAATCCGAAAGGTAATGGCTTCTATTTTTATAGGTTGACTTTCTACCAGATCTGATAGCTGTTGGTTTGACATATGCCTTGAATAGCTATGTTTCCCAGTAATTTTAAAGAATTGCATCAGGGACAGGAGAAAATTTGTCTCTGGAAACTCTTAAATATAAAACACTGCAAATTATTAGAAAACAAAAATATTCATGGTTCTATTAATTTAGACTCAACTCAAAGTCATGACTCTGACAGGAAAAATAGGCTGTCACTGTCATCGTTACAGAGTAGAAGGAAAGAAAACTAAAATTTATGGTCAGAAGCAAAGTGGGCTCTTAAGTACCCATCCTTACAGTTCCCATGAAAAGAATTTAAATTTGCAAGATTATTATCAGTTTAAGAAGAAGCTTTTGCAATCTGCTTATCAAGATGTCAAGTGACTTCCAAGAGCAGTTTGGGTGGCTTGACTGTAATTTTTTTCAATCCTTGAAGATTATATACATGTCCCAGGTTGCAGTAGCAGGAAATTTCAACTGCTTTCATACTCAACTTCCCTGCGTCTGGTAGAGAAACCATCTGTTCCACCCTGCCTATCACGGAAAGCCAAGTCCCTTCAACAAGTAAAGACTAAGCACCAACTCTGCGTCAGGCACCGTGCTAGGCCTGAATTCAGTGATCAGCAGGACAGTGAGCCCTGCTCCAGGAGCATTTCCTCACGGGCAACTTTCACTATGTTGTGCTCGTGCTCAAGAACTTGGCCCACACACATGACAGAGGCTTTGGGAATTCACCCTGACCGTCTCCTTATTTAAACAGAAGTATGCATTTCCCAAACTGCTGCCAGCTGGGGCCATGTGAGTAGTTCTGGCAAGTAGGTATGAACAGAAACATCACAGGCCACAGGCCACTCCGGTGCTGAAAAGCTTGGTCCTCCAGCAATTCTCTTCTCACCACAGGAAGCTGCCATGGGCTGTGGTCCCTGAGTAGCTAACTGTGTGGAGCAGACAATCCCTGACTCCAAGTCTCCACTAACTGGTACTGGTGATGTAGCAGTGTGAGCAGGGAACTAAAGCTTTGTTCTGCTAAACTTGAGATTTCAGGGTTCATGAGTTACGGACTAACTCACGTGCTATATTAACTAATGTGTTAGGTGTAAGTACTGTTTGATTTCAATACCTGGGGCCCTGCCCGCCATTATTTCCCACTACCTCCCAGCTGCCCACATCTACTCATCGATGCCCAAATAGAGTCAGATTTACTCCACTGCATTCTGTCACTTGACGTATGCTTTCACATTGAGAAAACGTTTCTTCATTTGTTTGATTCTTTCTCACCTTTGAAACCTTGCTTTAATACCACCACACCCTCTGTGGTAGAAGTTGTTTGAATCCCCTCTCCACACTGAGTTCTCCACTTTGCAAATTCTGCTTTCCTAACAGAGACGAAGAAACATTTCTCATCTTCCTTTGTCCCTGGGGTGCAACCTGAGACCCAAGTGCAGCAGGTGTGAACACTGATTGGGAAGTAAGTTTCATGAGGAAGCACACAGGGCCTGGCACTTCTGCCTTCCAGGGGCATAAGAAGCAGGGTTAATATCTCTTATCAGCAGCTTCTATATGATGTGTTTCTGGAAAACCAGCAAAGAAATCTACTCAGCCTTTACAGTGATTCTGAGAACTATCGAGTATTTCTTTTGAAACACTGTCTCATCTCAACTAACTCAAGTGTTTTCTGTTGTCTGCAAAGAAAACTGACCTGTACATTTCCTGATAGCTCAAGGCTCCAGAAGTCACCACCCTTCAATCCTGGCTGATCCAGAGCCTTCTGTTTAGTACTTGCTACAATACAGATCGTGTTTCACAGCAATGGCTGCTCTTCCCAACTAGACTCTCGAGATGAAAGAATAATGCCTGAGCCATCTGCATCCCAAGTAAGGCTAGGCGCAGTGCTTGGTCTACTTTAGAAATTGATAGAATGACCATTTAATTTATCATCAAAACCAGGGCACTTTGGGAAATGTGAAAAAGGCACTATTTTTAGTTAAACCAGAACAACAGGTGTAAATCAGAAAGGTGCCAGGTAAACAGACATATGGTCATACTTGGCACTGACAACTGTTGAATGAGTAAAAAGTAAAAAACATTTGAAGGAAAAGTAATACAGTCAAATGGGAGTACAAAAGAGCAAATCGCCAGCCCCCGCCTGTAGAGATAGGAGATAGGAGATAGGACCGTGATGATTTTTTAGGTTTGCGGACATGGGCTTTTGGTTTTCATAAGGTAGTTTTTTCCAATTAGTGTTTTTATGATGAAGACTACCTTTTGTATTAATAAGTTCATTTTAGACTTGGTAAAAGCCATCCACAAAACTTGAAATGCAAGAGCAATTATCTTGCACAGGGTAGCTAACGTACATACACATGACGCTCTCCCTCAACCCAAACCCCCCTGCACCATCATAATCGAACAGTAGGAGAGCAAGAACAGGAGACAAAAATCTTCTCAAAGGCCGAGATGACATTCATTAGTTCTATTTCCAATATTCAGTCTAATGTCTAGGCAATGTTATGTCCAACAAATGCTGACACATAAAAGTCAGGCTCCTATGACTGCGTGTTGTGTGTGTGAGTAATTCAGACTCAAGGGTCTGATTCTTTTCTCTTGCCCTTAGGCCTTTCTCGCTCTGGGAGTCTGTTCATGCCTTAGCTCAAGTTCACTGCTCCTTCTACCCTCCACCGCCCAATGTGGGCAAAGAATACAGAGGTAGGGACAGTGCCTGCCTCAAGCCACCCTGTGATGCGTCTTTGTGAGTGTCCATGTAGTACTTCATCTGGCCTGGCTGCCCTAGCCCAAGCAAGAATGACAAATTGAGGCAAAAAAATAATCCTAGGGGCCTCCCTGGTGGCACAACGGGTTTAAGTGCAGCGCTGTGGAGCTGTCAGCAGCCGAGGTGCGAGTTAGATGGCTGGCCGGGGAGATTCCCACATGGCGCTGCAGACCTCTCCTACCTTGCCAGCTGCTTCCCTCAGCAGTGTAATTCTGTCGATCTGCCTGTTCTGCTCCCCGCTCTGTCTCTGGTGAATGCTCTCACTGCCCCACACCTCTGGTCTGCACCCCAGCTTGTATGCATAAATAAATAAAATCTTTAAAAAATAATAATAATCCTAATACCAAGCACATAGTAGGGGTCCATTGAAGGTAGCTGTTACTGTTATTGAGGCACAATTAGTTCCTTGATGCACACAGCTCTCTCCACCAGTCACAGCTACAAGCCTCAGGAGGAGGAAAATTATCATCAGTGATTGCACAATTAGTGATGCAAGTGAAATGAAAGCTGATTGTTTAGCATCAGCTCACTCTGATGATGCTTTGGATGGTGCTCAAATTGCTACATGAAAGGTACTGCAAATATACTAAACACATCTGAATGGACATAATCACACTAGCTCAGCTGCAATGCCCAGTAAAATCCAGCCCAGCAGCACAGGATAAAAGCTATGTACCTAGACAGTGAAGCCCAAATATGCCCTAGCGGGTCTACAAAGGTCTTTGATGAAATATGAAAGAGAGAAATGGACTAAATATTAAATGTACTTATGGTTTTAATTGCCTGTTGGCACCAATTTAACATATGGACAATGGAGAATTCAATTTTACGTAAAGTTTTAAAAAAGGAACTAGAAAAGCCGCTTGAGACGAGGTGCCAATGTCTTGGGGGTGGAAGGGAAGGAGGAGGAACACGCCCTCATTTGCCTCTAACACGGTTAGTTGATCTGTTTGAAATTAGATCCTCTTTCAACTGTTTTAACTTAATTATTAAGCCATTTCTTAACCTCCTGAATGTACTTTTCATGTGCTTTCAAATCTGGCCCTGAACTAATAGACCCTTTCACTTCACTGGTTTTGGAAATGAATGTTAGATGGAGAGGAAAGCGTTTTAACGGTGCTTTTCTAAGGGTCAAAGCTCTGAAAATATAGTATAGGTTGTACATAAAACTCAGAACACCTGAATATCCTGCTGACCCTTTGTCTGGTAATGAGGCAAACCATGCCACCCTTTGAAACTGCTGCTTCCTTTCCAAGCTCAGTCAGCCATGCTGGTGCTGAGCTACCTAGCTACTCAAGTGAATCCGTTATTAGGATCAAAGTCCCAAAAGATGAGAAACAGGTGGAAGCCAGGCACCTGGGGCAGCCTTGCCTTCACTGGTGAGAAACAGAATGACAGGTACAAGTCTTCATTCTAGAATATTCTCCATTAAATGGGGGCATAACGAATAAGGGAAGAACTGTCTGTCACTAAGAACAGCCAATGTTATAAGACTAGTCCTGAGTCTCTGGCCATTTGTCATTCTCATTCTGTGGAGGAACCTCCTAAGTTGGTCTTGTTTCATCTGCCATCTTGTAGGAGATCTATGACTAATGACTTCAACATCTGAAATAATGAGTTTGTGCAATTTTTACCCTCATTGCTTAATGAAAAAGAGCCTTCTCATGTATGACAAATAATGATAACAGTGATAGTAGCCAACATTTGTTGACTATTAAGCCTTTTCCATTAAACCCTAGAAAGTAGGTACCATTATCATCCCCATTTAAAGTGGTGAGAATTGAGGGGTTGAGAAATTTGCCCAAGGTCAAAGTTCTTGTAAGTGGTGAAATAAGGATTCATATCCAAGTAATCAGAAACCCGCATGTTCTTAATTGCTACAACTATACTGAATGTTGAAAAACCAACAGATACAAAGGGCCTTTAAAAATTTAAAGTAAATTTCAGGAAATCACTGATTTTTAAAGTGACACTTACTGAATCCTTTCAGCAAATATTAACATACCTACTGTGTACTGATTACTTTATTCATATTATCTAATTTTCTGCCAACAAATGAAAATGTAATTCAAGAAGTTGTGCAAGATCACAGCAAGTGAAACAGTAATTTGAACCCAAACTTTAAAGTTTCAAATCTGTGATCTCTTTTCACAAAGCCACCCCACCTTTCCTTTCTTTAAAGGAATTTCTTACCCTTAGGAACAAATGTAAAAAGAGAAAAGTTTGTAATAAAACTGACTACTAATAAATTTACAATTAGGAGAGAATTCTCTTCTGTCCACGAGGCACAAGCTAGCTCTAATTTCATAAGTGTTGACTTGAGAACTAGTAGGGTCCAAGTGATCTGTTAGAATTTAGGCTGTGAAAGGCGAATGAAGAACGTCAGGAATACAAGTTGTTGGCCTTTATCAAGTAGAAGTCACATTCTCTTGTCCTTCTAATAATGCTGACTTATATACCTTTAATACCACTTTTACAGATGATGATTAATATTGTCCATCTTTTCATCCTCTCTCTCTCTTTTATCCAACATACACTTACACTGATAAATAAAAAGATAATACTGCCAGAAGTTATCAAATAAGGTTCCTGGAAATTCCTTTTGAAGCTACAAGGTTCAAAAGGGAAAGGTAATATAGTCCTGGCTTCAAAATCCAGGCTGAACTTCACACCCATTTAGATGGGTATTACCAAAAAAACCCAGAAAATAAGTGGGGGCAAAGATGTGGAGAAATTGGAACCCTTGCGTACTACTGGTGGGAATGTAAAATGGTGTTGCCACTAGGGAAAATAATATGGACAATCCTCAAAACATTAAGAATAGAACTACCATATGGCCACTAGTTATACCTCTGGGTATATATCCAAAGAATTGGAGGCAAAATCTCAAAAGATAACTGTACAACCATGTTCATTGCAGATCTATTCACAAGACCCAAAAGGCAGAAACCACCCAAGTGTCCACTGATGGATAAAGAAAAACTGCTATAAGTATACAATGTAATATTATTTAGTCTTCAAAAGGAAGACAATTTTGACATAAGCCACAACATGGACAGACCTTGAGAACATTTTGAATGTCAGTGAAATAAACCAGTCAGAAAGAGATAAATACTGTATGATTCTCCACATACGAGGTACCGACAGTAGTCAAATTCACAAAGAGGGCCTCCCTGGTGGCGCAACAGGTTAAGCGCAGCACTATGAAGCTGTCCAGAGCCACTGCAGCATGAATTCAATACCCGGCCAGGGAGAGTCCCACATGGCGCAGCAGACCTCTCCTGCCTCGCCTGCTGTTCTCCTCAGCAGTGTACTTTGGTCGATCTGCCTGTTCTGCTCCCCACTCTGTCTCTGGTGAATCTTCTCACCACCCCACATCTCTGGCCTACACCCCAGCTTATATGCATAAGTAAATAAATCTTTAAAAAAGAGTTCACAGAGAAAATAAAATTCTAGAAGCTGGAAGAGGGGCGAATAAGAAGTTGTTTAATGGGTACAGTGTTTCAGTTTTACAAGATGAGAAAAGTTTTGGAAATAGGTTACACAACAATGTAAATGTATTTAACCTTACTGAACTGTATGCTTGAAAATGGCTAAGATTATATATTTTTTGTTATGTATTTTACAGCTATTGAAAACAAAAATAAATACACAGAAAATACACAGGTGCTATAGATCGTAACGCTGATCTTAGAAATGTGTCTGTGGACTTGACTCCAACAGCAAAGGAAACAAAAGTGAAAAAAAAATGGTACTACAGCAAACTAGAAAACTTCTGCACAGTGAAAGAAGCTATCATATAACATAAAAAGACACCCTATTGAATAGAAAAAATTTTTTAACACATCATTCATCCAACAAGGGGTTAATATCCAACATATATAAAGAACCCATACCACTCAACAGCAACAAAATAACCCATCAAAACACGGGGCAGAAGAGGAGACGACGTCATCAACATGGCGGTGAAGGGACGCTAGTATCAACTCTCCCAAAAGACAAGCCGCCTATAAAGAGACATCAGCCAAACCCAGAGAAGATCCAGAAACGCTACATAAATCTAACACCCTCACGGGTGAGTAGAACTTGGAAAGAAACTAAAAAGACTGATCAAGGAGAAGAAAGAACCACCAGATCCCC